>MU251481.1:12337-90872 GCA_019669835.1 Amylocarpus encephaloides | reverse complement strand
GGCTTCCAGACCTGAGGCTCTGGCGTCCTACTATAGTCTTTGACTTACACAGGACGTTAAAAGGATAAAACAAACAAACAAACAAACAAACAAACGAGGATCTGGCCAATAGGCCCCTTAACAGATGCACGAGTGATGAGGACCCAATCTTATGTTTGCCTCAATTTAAGCTCTGGTCGATGTTCCCTGATATCTTTGGGGCCCGGCAAAACCCTCCCCACACGATCTCAGGGGGAATCAGCTACTATCACGATCTCGAATTCACAACCTAGATTACGCCTTGGCGACACAGCCCTAGAGTAATGGGCAGTAGAGAATATCGTTGGATGGTGGACGGTACTCTAAAATTAGAGTAGTGTTGCCTATCGGAGCCTCATTTGCTAACGCCGTTATTTTTCTCCATTTCGATGTATGTTCACGTATTAGGGTCCCTCGTCATACGAAAGCACCTCGTATCACGAATCGCATTCTGAATATTCTCTCGTACGTGATGAAAGTCTAGAAATTGAGGGGTGTTGCCGTAGTTTGTAGCAAGTTCACATATATAGAGGGGACATAACTGGGCTATTTTTACTATGATGGTAAGTGTGTGGATGAATATTTCCAAAGTTTGAAGCAATATTGAGACATGTCAGCTTCCAACGTGATCAACCTTCTCTCTCTCTCTTTTGATATGGTTTCCTGTCAACAAAGTTGAATATCTCCTGCACACAACTTCCCTTCTTTCAACTGCGTCACGACCTGCCCATTCATAAGCGAGTCAACGGAGCGCTCGCCTACTGCTTAATAACTGCAATCCTGTGGTCGAGGGAGGAAAGAACTTTGTCTGCCGAACAGAACCTAACGCTGGTCGCTGAGATTTACTGTCTCTGGACCTAATCCGATTTCTCCTCTGTGCCGAACAAGACACGGCTATAGAAGATGTTGCGAAGGCTGGCTTCGAACCCTTTCCCAGAGCCATGAGTCGCTTCTAACTCGATACTGTGGACCAGTGGTGGGTTCCCATATGCCTTCATGCGAGACATTGAGTCTGCCGAGAAATTTAGGAGATGTAACATAAAAGCTGCTGCATTGGCGTTGTGACTGTCCAGGTCCAGGCAAGTATTGTTCAGCTTACTAAAATTGGTTCCAGCAATAGGAGACGTGGTGAAGATAGCTATAGAATCTACCTTGGCTGGATCGTCTCGGGCTTCGAGATGGATGTGAAGGTATCTTGCGCATATAGTTTAAGGGGTATGTTAGTGACATCCGTAGTAGCCTTTGTCTCCTCAAAATCATGTGGAGGCTCACGCGAAGAAACCGTATCGATTTGTATACCTCAAACGCCGAGAAGATTGTTTAGTTGAGTGCCGACATGATGTTTCAGATCTCCGCTTGCATTCCTGTGAGCAACGCTTAAATTAAGTAAATTTGACATCTTCTTGATATCTCATTAAGACCCCTATATAGGAGGACACTTGAGATTTAACTAGTTCGTGATGACCGTGGGTCACAAGTGTCAGATCCTTGGCTTTTCTAAGTATCAAAAGAGAGTGAGCCAAACCTGTGGCCACACCCAGGAACTCTGGATAAAGACCTCAATCGCCCCGTTTAGGAGAAGTGAATAAAAGTCATTCTCCTATTTTGCAGGACATTTAACCTCATCTTCTTAGAAACTAAGGGCATTCTAGGAAATCGTCCTTTAGTATCTAGGGGAATCAAGAAGTAGTGTACGTAGAGTTTTTGACTCCCTCTCCACAACTAACATCTCGGTAGACATTAGCTACACTCTTCGAATATTTAGGCACATTCTGTAGCTTCCCCAAGTTTTGATTCTCCTAATTTATAACCGGGTAGAAATTATCCCTGAGATCTGTTGCGTTAACTCGTCGCGCGAAGCGTAAGTTATTAAGAAATGGTAATGTTTTGAGCTGTGAGAACATGAACTTAGGCACATTGGTCATATCAAGGCTTGTTTACACCGGGTTCCAGCGTGTGTAGTAGTATTTCCATCATAAGTATAAGAATATTCAAGGCTCTGTAGTATATGTTGTATTTATGTAATATTTATCAAACTCGTAGTCTTATACTAGTTTTAAGTTGGCATAGATTTGTATTGTCTTTGGTATACTCAATGTATTACTCGTTTTGGTGAAGCCTTTAAAAATGAAAAGTGAGTGTCAGAAGACTTCTCGCTAGAATAAAATCCCTAAAGTAAATAAAGACCCGAGGATATTCGCTCTTTTACTAAGTAAACAAGGAAAAATCATAAAACAAACAAGGGATAGAATCGTGTAACTAACCCACCTAGCTTTTTAAGCTATAATTTTACTAGGATTCTATATAGGTAATGATATCTTACTAGTATTGAACCAAAAAATACTAGTATCTAATCCGTATAGTACTCTTTTGAAATTTTATACTAAGGTATCTTTAATATAATATTAAAGCGTATAGTTTGAGTAACGGATGGCACGCGCCCTGGTATTATGCCACTGCACACACTTCCGAGTTCGATGTATGCGGCAAGTCACAACATCTAATAGTATACGCGCGACATAGGTCAAATCTCCACGTACACTGATCCTTAATTTTCCAAGATACTAAAAGATAATCTACTAGAATATTCTTAAATTTCTAGGAGAATTTAGTAAATTTCGTAAAGAAGGGTTATGTAAAATCAGAAGAAGAGAACCGTATAAGAATTCCCGTTTTCGAAGCTCCAATGTGCTAAATATAATAGGAGAATGATGCGGCCTTTTCTATAAATACGACACTAAGTTAGATTCCTCGGACTAGTGCCTAAGTGTTTCTAGAATTTTGTCACATGCTCTTATTAGGAAGTCGAGTGAATCTCAGGGGTATCGTGAGAACGTTGGCTCCGTGACTAGCTAGAAGTTCCTAGAGTAATATGCTCCATAGGCTGGATTAAGAGGAAAGCTTCTATATGCTCCGATTGTACTGGTCTAAGCCAGGAGAGTACAGTTTAAGCCCCCACGAATATGTGTCTGATGAGTGTTGTATACTCCGTTCTTGTACATGAATAATATGGGTCAAATACATCCCTGGACAGTTTGTAGTCCAAATTGAAACCGGAAAATTCGTAACGCTGAAAACAGTGCGTGGAGGATATCCTATCGTTTAAGCCACCTGGGAGACAACTCGAACGATTTCAGGGACCGGGAATGGTGAACATCTCAGCCAAGTCTTTCTACAACGTATCAGGCGTATTGAATGTAGCGAGCCTTGGTACCGGAATTACCTGTGAACACTCTGGAGGCTCCAAAAACACACTGAAAGTGTCCACGAGATCGCTGGAACCCCTTCACTTTCCCTTCTTTTTGCCCTCTTCCCTTGCTCTCCCCTTGCTCTCCCCTTGCTCTCCCTTTGCTTCCCCCTTGTTGTCACCCCCGGCTGGTTGGCTCGCTACACTTAATTCGCCTAATACGTTTTAGCATATTTCCGAATTCATGCCTCAGGATGAGCCCATCGAACGAATCAAGCGAAGTGTGGCTGATTTATGGCCCTGCACTGCCTCGAATATTGTACGGTAAGGTTAACCTTATCTTTCTTTCGACGTTGTCCGATGGGGTGCATCTCACCTAGTCAGTGATTAGTTGTACGGAATCGCCCGTCGTTGGGACACGATTGTGAGACGTAAAATCATAAGCATGATTGCCTGGTTGCTCGCGTGAGTTGATGATCTCTCCTTTCTCTGCTACTTAGTCTTTTGATACCAGCCGCCGCTTTGCTCCCTTTTATGACCATGGCCCGACTAGCCGTCAGATTGGAGAGGTTTCTCTTGGGGCAAGTTTCTTGCGGCGGCGGGATCAGAAGCAGCAATGGAGAGCAAATGTCGATTCGAGAGTCTCAATGTGGTTGGAGCAATTTTGTAGCCTATCGGAATTGTATTCGCAACACAACAAATACGAGCGGCAAAGCAGGCTAGTTTTCACTGGCTAGTGGCGACAGATAGCCCGAAGGATCAATTCTTGTTCCTCTTTTGGCCTTGGGGCAGCTGGAACCATCGATAACTGGCTGCTTCAGAGCCGTACTTAGGTTAAGGTTACTCGGCAATCAATATCCTAGGATATTTGCACCAGATCCCAGGTTTTAGGTGAAGTATAGTATTACTATCACACGTACGTAGTATGTATCTACGTTTCTCACCAAAATTATTGACTTTCCACACACACCCAGCAGCTACGATGATTCTCTATCCAATTTATTTTTCAATATGTGCGAGAGTAGCATTCGCGGCATGCTATGATATCTACGGCAGTCTGGTCTCGTCGACCGATGTCACGACTTGCAACAGTATTTCGGGCTTGGTTTCCATGTGTTGTGCCACAAACCGCGGATCGTCAAGTGTTTTCACTCCTGATACTTGTCTACCAAATGGTCTTTGCCAAAACATATTTGTCAATCAGACAACCAAAAAGCCAGACACGAATTATTGGAGAGAAGGATGTAGCGATCAGTCTGGGAGTAGTCAATTTTGCTTGCGCGCTTGCTCCTCATCTTCTGTGAGTAACCTTGTCCATTGTGAGTTTCAAAGGTCGAGAATCCGGAGCAGAGCAAGGGATAGTATCAGTCGCGAAGTGTCCCAAAAGTCTTGCCTACTTACAAGTTCAATTATAGGATGTAGACCGCTTTGGGAATGCCAGAATGACTCCTTGTGACGGCACTGCATCATCTTTGAAATGGTGCTGTGGTGAACACAATACAGCCTGCTGTGGGACTGGGCGGGAAATCTTGCTTGCTGCTGTACTTGGATCTTCCTCGACAACTTCGAGCACAAGTACAAGCAGTAGTACATCTAGCACGGGTACCACCTCATCTCCGAGCAGCCAAACACCCACTACGATAGTACAAACGGCAACAAGGACAATTACGGCCAGTAGTACATCTAGCACTAGCACCGCCTCATCTCCGAGTAGCCAAATACCTACTACGACAGTACAAACGGCAACAAGTACAATTACGGCCAGTAGTACATCTAGCACTAGCACTGCCTCATCTCCGAGTAGCCAAATCCCTACTACGACAGTACAAACGGCAACAGGTACAATTACAGCCAGTGGGGCATCGAATGCAACCCCGACACAAACCATAGTAGTGAGCATAGCATCACCAAGTATGTCCATTGGCGCAAAGGCTGGCATTGGAGTCGGTTGTGGCATGTTTGCACTTGTCATAGGAGGAATATGGTATGCCCTTAAGAGGAAGAAGAGTTTGCATGCTACAAGTTCACCGTCTGGGTATGCTATTGGACAACAGGAGTCAATTCAACTGTCTATAGGACCTCGGGAACATAAGTGTATGTATTACAACATAAGCCGTTTCACTAGCCATTGTAAACTTCGGCGACCACCTTCTTCGCCAATACACTGGCTTCAGTTTACTCTTCAGAGAAATTTTCTCATATGCTGACACATCCAGATAATAACCAACAGAATGTGGTGGCCGAGTTGCACGGCACGCCGTGGTAGCAAGAATCATAATTGCAGGGCGCTTGGATGGTTTTCACGTCCCGAGGTTAAGCGGACTATCGAGCTCTTGGAAAACCTGGGAGTGTCCTTCAACGTGCGGTTATCCGATGAGAAGTTTTTGACGTGTTCAGTAATCGGTCTGCTTCATTATCCAGGCGAAAGGACCTCATACTTGTGAACATGCTTGACTAATCTTTTATTACGGTTTGGTTAACCGACGGGAAGGCTCAAATTCGATTTCTGGCTACCTCAAAATCCAGAGGTTCAGTAAAAGGGGATGGAATCTAGTCTTCCAGCCCTGATTAACTCACATAGCACAGAAGTACGCGAAAAATGCCACTCATAACTATATAGTTTCTGCTGCATGTCAAATCAGTGAAGATTAAAAGGCTCACCGATTTTTTACGGCAAAATTTATGGAATTGAATATTCAGGGGCAATTTGTTTCTCTTTCCTCCCTCCGACTTGCTCGCTAAAAACACGCACTCTCTCTGCCTGAAGACGGCTCATACAACCAACAGCAACCTCAAAAGCGCTTACTACAACAGTTCAGAAATTCTGTTGAGCCTCAATTCTTCTCCGATATAAAGTTTGAGTGGCTCGACCCTTCGTGTCGTGACTTCCTCGCGTAAAAGCCTAGAGGACCTCGCCGAGAAAGATATTTCCACTTCTGAGTATCCTTAACTAGTGCACTTCAAGGGCTCCAACCATTGCTTTTATTCCAGAAGGTAAAATAGGGGGTCAATCTTCCTTCTACATCTTTGTTAGCTCGGTTGGCCACAGGAGACATCTCCGTCAATTGTCAGCTAGACAAGAAAGTCCAAGGAGAACAATCAGAAATCTCTCGCCTCGTTTTTGTACAAGGGAAAAGGACACGAGGACTCTGTTGATGCGCAAAGACTATCTTCAATTCAGAACCAAGACTCTATAGATGCCATGCTTTTCTCTTACACACCCTCGAATTGTGAAACACAAGAAATCTTGTGTATGAACTACATATTTGGCCCCTTGAGAACGACTCAGCAAACTTCGCTGACCTCCTATAAGGATAGAGGCGACCCTGAAGCCGAAAACTGGGAGTCGTTATCTCTCCCTCGATGTCGTTGGCTTTGACCCCTATACTACTCGTTTGGTAAGTGCTTCTATAGGATACCCGCTACTTCCTGGGATCCCCACGAGATCTTAATATTGGGTAGCACTTAGTTTCCGGATAACCCACCCAGGAAATCATTCGATTGGACTGCGAAAGGTTCAATGGGCATTTTTCTTTTTCAACATTCTTCCTGAGAAGAGAAACTTCCTTCCGTTTGCGTAGCCGTTTTGAGGTTAAATCTTCATGCGTACCGAACCAAGACATGTGACCTCTCCCCCCTAAGCCAGCGCACAACGTCGAAGCCTTTTGTGATGGATGGATCACGGCCCACTCGGTCAACCTCCTGGTATAAGTCTGGCGATTAAGACACATCGGAATGGAAGATCAGTACTTGCATCTCATTTGATCCAGAGTTTCTTCCGCCCTAATCTTGACCCTCCTACCTCGTCCCAGGCGTAACAAACCCCATGTACTGACGGTGGCAACCGGTTTGGATTTGTATGCAACCCCCTATTGGAAGTATCCTGGCATTTAGTCCGAAGTATCTCAACGACTCAGCACTAATGCAATGGTCGCCTCTATGAGAGCTAGAAACGAAAGACTCAACCTAAATTGGGAGCCTTTTACTCGGAATCATTTGCTCGCGCCCCCCTTGTTCTTCGCATTTATCGGAGGTGATTCTTCGGAGGAAGTTTGCGGCTGGCAAGGCTCACGACTTGAAGAACTACCATCGCATATCCTCACATATCGATAATCATAATGGAAGACGACAAATCTGCGCTCGTCTTTATCTATTCTGAATACGCCGTAACAACGGAACAAAACAAATACACGAACGCATGCTATTCCATGCTCCTGAGGACTATCCAAACTAAACAACCGCACTCCTCCCCCCAAGTCCCGTACCCGAGCCATTTCCGGTCCCTGTCCTCGACTCCCTCACCTCACCTTGTCCTTCAGTGCCTCCAACACCCCTCAAATTAATACTCCCGATCCGACTCACGATATTACTTCCCACTGCATCTACCGCGCCCCTCGGACTTGAGAGTGAAGGGCCACTGGGAGCGACGGTTTCTACGCGGAAGAGCTTGATACTGGTTCCGTTCCAGACGCCTACTGTGCCTTTGGCGACTTGCATCTCGGCTGTGAAGCAGAAGGACCAGAGAAGACTTTCGTACCAGCCGAGAGATAGGGGCGACCATTCGAAATATTGGATGCGGATGGGCGAAGGTTCGATGCCGCGGATGTCAGTTTTGACGATGGTACGAAGTGTGGATGCGGAAGGTGTCTCGGTCGTGAAATCTACACGAGGGAGCTTAGGGGTAAGTTGGCTCATGAGGGTGAGGATTGTGTGGAGAGGGAGTTCTGGTAGCCAGGACTCGATCCAGGCGGGTGTAGGCTCGAACATGTCAGTCGTTGAGTAACCGGTGGTTGTGTAAGAAGCGAGTGACGTGGTACTATTTTGACGAGAGAATGTTGGCATCCCCGCTATATTATGGATCAGCATTGTCTTTGCGCAAAAGCGAAGGAGACCTTACCAGGCATTTTACCACGGGCCTTTTCTGACATCCCTCGTAATTGAGTAGGCACAGCATCGTCAATACCTGACGATACTGAGGATGCACGTGATGGTTGATCTGTTGGTGTTGATTCCGAAGGAGTGGCTTGTTGCTCATCATCTTCGTCTTCATCTACATCGTCATCATCACCAATGGCAAAAGTGTCTTCTTCTGGTACATCACTTAACACCGGCAGGCGAGGATGGCTAGATGACGGGCTTCTGGTGCTATCCACAGAGCCTCGTCGATCTTCGCTAAGGTCTCCCGGATCGGAAGCGCGTTCTTTCCTTCGTCTATTCCTTCTCTCAATCTCTTGTTGGCCACTTTCAAGAGTAAAGGTTCGTAATGCTACGTTGAATCAGCATATAACTTGCACATAGGATAGCATAGCTACGTACCCTCGAACCTCTTTTGGTTTCGTAATATGGCATAAACGAAGTTTGGATTCTCTGCAGGCTTCGTCAGTAAGGGCCAAAGGACACCTGTACGATGCACAGTCATGCGGAATCAATAATTTCACTCACTGGAGAATTGATGCTCGATGATAGCATTCATGCTCTCGAGTAATGATTGGAGCAAATCATGGTTGCTGTCATTTCCCAGTAGGAAGCTCGGAGATGACATCGAAGAGAAAAGTTGCAAGAGCTTAGAGGATGCTGAAGCACTGAGATTCTCAAGATGTGCAGCCACATTATTGATGACTGCCAGCAAAGCCGGATATATAGCTGTGAGTTTGCCTTGGCTTGTTGTGATAATATTATAAATAGACTACGATATGTTAGTGGAGCCAACAAAAAGGCCTGGTCCATGACACTTACGTAGATGAGGAAATCAGCATATGATCCATTGAACTTATTTAGTCGAATAGTTGGAGGCAATGTCTCCTGGTTCTCGAACTTCTTGTTCAGGCTTTTGCCGAAGTTCGGCTCCACACTCAAGGTTTGTAAAATGAAGACGCACATTCGTACGACTCCTTGCTTTGAGGCGTCCAGTTTGTAATCCATAGCATAGTATATCAACAGGATGAGGAAGTCATGTGACCGGTTTGTGTCGATGATAAAGGCTCTGAATCTCTTATTACATTGAGTCACTTCCCAGAAGAACATTATCATTTCTGATGTCAGCTTGTTGTTTGTCTGCTGATTTCCGGGGATGTATGAGGTGCTGGCGTGTAAGGGGTAGTTGAGGACTCTTGTAATTCCTTCCGTGATGAATTGGAAGTCTTGTGGTCGATGCAATCGCCCCAAGAAATGGCGAAAATAATCTACATTGTCAGTATAGTCCAATCGAAGGAGAAAAGGCCCCCGCTTACTTTTCTTCGTGTAGTTTGGATCCGATTCTGGAATTGGGTATAGAAGTACCACCAGCAAGAACTAAATACAACTTAGCAAATTACAGAAATGAGGACACAGGGTAACCTACCTGCAATGCGTATGTGACTAGTATCAACTTCGGGTCTTTGAACACCTGGACATTGTACGGTATTTTCCACGACGCCGGATTGTACTTGAGGGACTAGAAAAGATTAGCATTGCTAGGCCACAACCCCAGCCAACATACCGTATTGAGCAGAGAGCACAACGTCGACAGAACAACTTGCTTGTCCGGACATGTGACAATATAAGAAATAGTCTTCACCCCCGTCACAGGAAGCAAGTTGGCAGACATGAACATGCTCTGACTAGTCATGGTCAAGAGCAAACGCAACACTTCCGTCCTATTGCTCTCGAATTCCCTACTCGTAGCCACTGGTGTATTGCAGCCCACTCCGCTCGACCATATCGCATATGTGACCTTGTTCTTCGCATTCTGTGGTTTGGGGAGGGTGAAATCGGCGAAGAATAGCAGGTCGACCAAGGTATCTATCAACTCTTCTGCCAGCGGCTTGACCTCCTCGAATTCTTCTCCGGCGGCTTTCAACTTTGCCAATTCCTCCTGCGATTCATCGAACAATACATCTCGGGCCAAGGACGCTCTCCTATCATCCAGTCAGTCCGGCGCCTTCATGGCAAGCCTCGGCATCATACCGTGTCCGCTTCCTGCGCACTCCCCAGAAGAACTTGTCTTCCCATGGCTGCAATTGTTCGGCTTCGTAGAGGAAAGGCAGTATCCGCGTGAGGACTCTTATACAATTGAGCGCATCTCTCTCCGGCGCAAAATCCGGGTCTGGGAATGAAGGGTGGTGTCGCAGGATAAAGAGCCGACTCGTCACCGCCAGTATAAGGGTCTCGAGGTTCTCCAATGCGGTGTCTCGAGTTCTGCGGATGTCTGCGGGAGAGAATAGACTGAATATATCCTCGGTGGATTCGGGGAGCTCCCAAAACTACAGCCTCGTCAGTCTCGAATCGTACAGCAGCCCCTAGGCTCGTCTTACAGATGCCCAGTAGGGGTCGTCGGCGGCGATGTTTCTATCTTCCGAGAGCTTGAAGATGCCCTTCTTGAATACGAGCTTCGAGTCAGACGCTCCCATGTTGATTTGCGGGGAGCATTTGAGGTTTTGTTTTCTTGCGGGGTGCTTGGTGTTGAGCTAGGTTTGTCGCCTTCTTGGCCTCGCCTACATTGGAGATGTCGATAAAGACAAAAGGGGGCTAAAACTAGCAGGTAAAATGCGAGCAATTATTTGGCCTTGACAACATGCATGTCACGTATGTTTGTGAAGGTGCAGAGCGAGAATAATGATTTGAAGCTGCATAGCTCGAATGTGTGTCATTAGGTACCAGGTGCATTTTGGGACAAAGCAATATTTGGCAACGCCAATGGGGTATCTACTCATTACCGAACCTCTATTTGGACAATCCACATTCATGTGTACAATCTTGCACTCCCTGAATTCCTTCGCTCCTTGTCATAAAGCCATTTGCTGTTCAAACCAACCGAGGGTGTCTTCACGCCAGATGGACTTGGAGACCCAGGCATTTCGGGTATGCTGAATCTGGAATTGCCTGGACCAAGTGGACTTCCGGAGCCATATGAGTGCCTTCTGGTCCCACCTAGCCCATCTCCCTTGACTTTCTGTATCAGAGGACTCGCGTTTGGCGAAAAGCGCGAACCAGAAATGCTGTCTCCTAACGGACTCTCTTTCCCCTTCCCTGATAGCGGCGAATTTTGGTAACTTCCTTTGCTGCCTGCCGAGTTTCCCATCGTTGGGGTCCTCTGGTATTTTGGTGGTGTAGAATACTTAGCATCGGGCGTTGGGGCTCTTGAGCTTGGGGGCAGTCCAATTGTCGCTCGTTGTGCGGGCGTGAGAGGGATGTCTTCGACAGGATCCTCGCCTCGCACGAGTGGAGATAGGGCAAGCGCAATATTGTATAGGAATGTGGCGTGGAGAAGATAGTAGGCCCAAGTTGCGTATGGAGAGAGAATCTTACCCACATCGAAGAGTCCAGGGAGTCTATCGTGAGGTCAGTCTCCTCCACACTTTGTAGCGACACCCAGCACTTACTTTGCCCATAACCAGCCCCCTACATACCAATTGACGCTGATAGCCACCACATTATATAGTATGATCTTTAGGTTGCGCTGTGAGAAAGTAGAAGCATCCTGCCGTCTGATGATCTCGTCCAGCCTTGGGTGTTTCCATGTGCCTGTGACTGGTGTCTGTTCTTTGGGCGCATTCGTCGGCGTCAATGGGCGAACCGGAGTAGTCATCGCTTGAGACATGATAATGTGACGTGAAGAGGTTGGCGCAAGATTTCTGTTCAATGGTGTTAGCCACGAGCTTTCTCCAAGTCAACAAAGGATAACAAGAAGATTCTCACACTGAGAGAAGCAGCCAGTTCACCTGTCCTCCAAGTCTCAGATCTTTTGTTAAACCTAGATGTTAGTAGAAGCGAGTAGTCGCCTAGAGAAGCTTATGAGAGCATTGTTGTCATGATGTTGCTGAGAGTGAATAGCAATCTTTTGTGATTCACGAACTCTCGGTGCCTGAGACACGAGGCACTGAACAATCCCTGCAGGTGGATAAGCCGAGATTTTACCGACTGCCACCTCCCGTCAAAGTCCCGCTTACTACCTCCATTCTGATACAGAACAAACCAACACTTCGATGTAAATACCACAATCTTTTGACGACCTTGTCAACTACTCTACAGCCATGGACAATCTTATGTTGAAGCTCGACGAGGCCGTCACTGGCATTGTTGGCCAATGGGATCTTCTTACCTCACTCCTCTTTGGCTCTATTATCAGCTTCTTCATCTATACTGTAATCAACTACCGCGACCCCGATGCGCATCCTATGCTTCTAGCTCGCCAGTCACAAGCTTCTCTTGTTCGGCAAGAAGGAGAATCTGCGGTGTTTCGTTCGCATTCATCGCCACATGGCATGCCTCTCAACTCCGGACTAGGCGTCAAAGATCCTGGGGATTCGAAGTGGAGTCGAGGCCGTGATGGTGACCTGCGAGATGTGTGGCGTGGATTCGTTGCTGGTAAAGTTGATAGAGAAGGGAAGGAGACTGGAGAGAAGGGCAAACTTTTGACGATCCTTGGATCTGAGAAAGTTGTAGAGCACGAGACGGGTATAGTCACTTCTTGCTTCGAAACATTCACGTGCTAATCGAGGTAGGTGATATCAATCGACAAATTAACCTAATCGGCCAACACATTAAGCAAAACGGCGGAAAGAACGTTGCTATTTATCTCCCGAATTCTGTGGAATTTATCGCGACATTATTTTCATGTTCTTTTTATGATCTAATGCCTATACTCGTACCTTATGATCAACCGATCGAGAAGATCATCTCTCTCCTGCATGAATCCAAGGCAGATGCTGTCGTCGCTGCTGTAGGATCATTCCCATTCGACGTAATTTCGAAGAGCTACCCGGCACTGGAACAACTCATCTGGGTTGTGGATGAAGGGAGTAAGCATATGGATTGGAACGAGGTACCCAAAGGTATAGGTGGACCAGTCAACGTATCAACATGGCAAGAAATCATCCAAGATGCACCACTGTCTAGTGGAAATGACCTTCCCGCGGTAGACAGGACCATGGAATTGAAGAACGTGCGGGCTTTCTGGCCTTCTGGTGAGCTTGTCGAATACACCCAAGCCAATGTCATCGCAGGTATTGCTGGTCAGCTCACCTCGGTCCCGACGACTCAACGAATAGTGCCTAGCGATTTAGTCCTTCCTGTCGACTCATTGTCAACCATGTACACGCTTGTGTTGACCCTCTCGGCCCTCTATTCAAATGCATCCGTTGCTTTGAACTCGGTGGCTGGTGAGAGTCCAGATCTGGTCCTTGCAACTCAAGGTCTTGCTCCCACAATCATCATTGTAACAGGCGAAAGTCTTGCCAAGGTACTTTCTGAGACTGCAGCGAGGATGACCTCGCCTGTGTACGGCGTGGTCCACTGGTTTCAAACTCGGTCACTCGTAGAGGATGGTACCATGCCAAACTCGACAGTATTCTCTCGCTTCTTCGATTCTCTTCGCCCAAAGATTGGCACCGCCCCGGGCAAGCTGCGTAACATCTATGTATCTGAGCAAATCGGAGCTCACTCAACACCATTGAGTGCTCAGAATCTGTCAGATCTGCGAATCTATACTGGGGCAAGAATCATATACGCACTTGCTTCGTCAAAGGTTGCCGGTGCTGTCACACAGTCTGGCGTCTTTGACTACAGGATCGATGAGGCGTCCGGCAAATATGCTCATTTCGGTGCGCCTGTTACAAGCGTTGAGGTCTTCCTGAAAGACACTAAAGATTATAAGACAACCGATGGATCATTCTTTGGAGAGGTAAAGTCCCCCCTTATCATGTTTGTGAAAGCACATCTAATATTCGATAGATCCATGTTAGAGGTCCTGCAGTGGTCGGCGAGGAAGTCTCTTTAGGCGCCAATGGCACGATCAAGGAGGATTACACCCTTGCGTTACTCTAACCATGGTCCCTTAGCTCCTATCAAAAGTACCAACTCCCAAACTCTGATCTCTTTAAACATGTGCCGGTGCGCAAATTGTAACATTCGTACAAGTTCTACACATTGCCACCCAAGCTCTTAAATGCCAGACGCAAGTATCTGCATACTAGGGTTGTGATTAGAGGGCTGACCTACTACAGACTATGCTAGCTTGAAATAGAACGACGGTTCCCCTCGCCACAACGAGAGGTTGACGCGGGTACTGTGAACCGTAAAATACCTAACCGGAGGCGTCGACAGCCGCCTGGTTGGCAGCTAACAATTTCCTTCTGCATAGTCAGCGTTATCCTTTACACGCGCAATTGTGGAGTTGAGCTGCATACATGTTGTTTGGTACTTCTTGATACCCATATTATTTCGCTTAGTGTCAACCACAATGAACATACTTGATGGTCGAGTACGAGTCATCGTTAGATTAATCTCGCCCCTGTTTGATATTGTTCCATCACCTCGGTCCAGTCATATATCTTCACTCGTATCCAACAGCAAGTCCTAGGCGTGGATGCTTGCCAGGTCGATTCGCACATTTCCTAAGACTGGCCTGGCCTTGCAACGCAGTGCTCGGTCGCACTACCACTCTGCATTTTATCCACCTATAATTCAACAAGCAAGAATGGGAGATCGAAGGCAACCCCTGTGTTGTACGATGCAATCCAGACTACGAACAGTGGCAAGACATGGCATGCTTGCCGTAGGAGCTTTCCCTTAGATGTTATACTCCTTCATTACGGCGTGGGATTCATATTTTGTCAGGAGTGGAAAGCGCCTAATTAGCCACAAGTGACCAGCGGAGGAAATGACTTAGTCTTCATTGATAGACAGCGTGCGTCCTTTATACTGGAGTACTTGAAAGGCTAGTTAGTCGAGTCTTTCTCCAGGACCTGGCTTGAATCCTGATCGATATAGAGTAATCTGAGATCCGACTCCTTGTATAGGCACACCGAGCTATCAGCGGAAGCAGGCTCAGAACAGAGAGAACACTATAGCGCGAATCTCACCTCGCTTAAATTTTTCGCTTAGCAATATTGCAAACACAATCCGGAACGAAAAAGAACCCAGCCATCATCTTCGAACAACGCGTTGTTCATTCTTGAACAGTTCATCCTACAACGAGCCATCCTGTGCTTGTTGTGTTATTCAATTAACCATCCAGTAAGTTTGTCCTACGCGCCAAAAGCCCCTGTGTGCAGGGAAGGAGCCCGCCTTCCCTCGCTTGTGTCACCACCGCTTACCACAATTCGCAGATCGATCTACACTCGTCGAACCGACAACCTCTCACCCTGGACTTCACCATGGCGGGAACGTTCCCCATCTTGAGTTCTCTCAGCAACTTCATCGCCCAAGACTATGACTTCCTCGTCGTCGGCGGCGGCACCGCTGGTCTCGTCGTCGCCTCGCGCCTGTCCGAGGTTGCGAACTTGACAGTTGGAGTCCTGGAGGCGGGAGCCACGCATTTTGGTGATCCGTTAGTCTTGACGCCCGCACTGTATCCGCAGATGATCGGGGATGCGAAGTATGACTGGAAGCACAAGACAGTTCCGCAGGTAGGTCTCCCTGTCCATTGGGGACTGGACGAGGGATTGACTGAGTTGGTGATGTGAAGGTCCACTCCGCCAACATATCCATCGAGTGGTCACGCGGCAAAGGCCTGGGTGGCTCGAGTATGATCAATTATCAGATTTACAACCGTGGCCAACGCGCCGACTACGACGCCTGGACTCAACTCGGCCTCGCGGGCTGGGACTTCGATTCTCTGCTCCCGTATTTTGAGAAAGCTGAGGCGTCCGAGGATCCCAAGGATAGCGCGGTCCAGCCCAATATCCCGCTCAAGACACACTACAACCCGAAATTCCACGGCTGTCATGGCAATGTCCAAACATCCTTCCCAACCTACCGTCTCCCCGTGGAGCAGACATGGCTCGAGAGCGCAAGTATCGTTGGTGGGAATAAGGGCAAGCCCGAGGAGGCGTGGAGCGGTGATCACCTCGGGACGTTCTATGGCTTGAGCACGACTACTCGCACTCCTGGACCGTTCCAGGCGACGAGGAGTTATGCCACGACGGGGTATCTGCTTCCTGTGGCCGAGCGTGGAAATCTTCATGTGTTGACAGAGGCGCTGGTCACTCGACTAGTCGTCACGACCTCGGGTGCTGTGACTGGAGTTGAGTTTCAACACTCCGGGGCATCGCATACGGTCAACGCGAAGAAGGAAGTCATACTCAGCGCCGGCGCGGTCAAAAGTCCGCAGATCCTTGAGTTGAGCGGCATTGGTGATCCGAGTGTGCTCGTCACCGCGGGCGTGAAATGTATCGTGCCAAACTTCCACGTGGGCAAGAACCTCCAGGACCACCCGACGACCGGCATCTCCTACGAACTCATCGACGGCGTTGAATCACTTGATAAACTCCAGTTCCCAGAGAAACTCCAGGCGGCCTTGACGGAATACACCACCACTCGCAACGGTCCACTCTCAAGTGGCGGCTGCACTCAATTATTCGTCTCTTACGCTTCGCACTCTTCGCAGAGCGAGATCGACTCCATCGTCAACCTCACGCACTCCTTCAAATGCCCCACCGGCCATCCAGAAGCCAAGGCGAGATTGATCGCTATGAGTCTGGCAGATCCTACCGACCCATCGATACAAATCGTCTTCCTACCCACTACCCTGAACATCCAGCATTTCAACGACCAGAAACAACTGCTGACCCTCCCGCCGGATATGGCTGGGAAACAAGGCTTGACGTTCGCGTCCTCTGTGATGCGGCCGTTTTCCGTGGGGACGGTTCATATCGTGTCTAAGGATGCGATGGAGGATCCGGCCATTGATCCGGGATATCTTTCTCATCCCGCAGACATCCGTCTCCTAGCGAAAGGCTTGGAGTTGACCGAGAAGATCGCCAGGACCGCGCCATTCTCGAATGTCGTTAAACGCCGAGTTTTCCCCTTTCCGGAGGTTGATTTAGAGGATGAAGGCGTGATGTTGGAATATGTCAAGCAGCACGTCACGACGGAATACCATCCCGTTGGCACAGTGGGAATGGGACGACGAGGCGAGGGTGCCTGCGACGAACGACTCCGCGTCTTCGGCACAGAGGGGCTCAGAGTTGTTGATGCTAGTGTGTTCCCGCTGCATGTGGGAGGCAATATTCAGGCGACTGTTTATGCCGTGGCGGAGAAGGGCGCGAAGATGATCTTGGAGGATTGGGGATATGGATCGTAGGGGCATAGGGGAGAGGGTTGTCGTGATGAGTGATGAGAGGGGAGGGTCAAAGATTGGAGTGAATGAAAGCAGGGCGTGACAATGTAGCTACATGAACACATTTAGCTGTTAGTTCTCGATATCGATCCTCAATATCGAGCGAACCTATTTCCAGAAACACATTTGCAGAAACACATTTGCAGAAACACATTTCCAGAAACACCCCCCTCGAATTGCCCTATCTCCTTCCACGGATGAGCTGAAAGGAGGACCTCTTGATCCAGTCCCGTACCCCATGGATCGGGATCACCCTCGAGGGGATTCGTATAAGTTGTATCACTCCCACGGAGATATGGAAAGGTACCTCAGCGCGTCTGAACCAGATCATGCCAGGGTAAGAGGATTTCGATCTGGTCAGTCAAGCGAGGCGCGAGACCCCAGCGAAGAAACCGCCCTCTCGGTCCAGGTCCGATGACTGCCTCTCGGCCCAGGCGGGAGAAGGGCATGTCGTGGAACGAGATGAGAAAATGACAGGTCGTGAGATGAGAAAACGAGTCGTGAGATGAAGGCCAACCGTGAAGCGCTGGATACATGGGCACGTGATGGGCATTTGCCAATGGTTGCCTGGGCGATATCCGATCAACACGGTCCAAGACGTCTGCGCGAGGCTACGAGGTTGAGAGGCTGCGAGGCTCTCTCAGCCTGCATGAGGTATCGTCACATCATGTGACTAGGCCCGGGATCCATCCTCGAGCCAAGGCCGCGACAGAGTGAGGACCGACCAAGGTGTTCGTTCTTTTGGCTGACTCAGCCTGCATGGGGCATCGTCATATGGCAGGGGTTGTCACGGTGCCAAGGCCGCGACGGCGCGGGGCCGGATTGACGATTCCACACGAGACGTGCAGTGACACTTCACTTCGTATACACTTTTTGTCCAAGTCCTTCCCTCTCCTCCATCTCCAACCCCCTCTCCTCTCCCTCTCCTCTGCCTCTCCCTTCTTTTCTTTCTTTCCACAACCCACTTCCTTCCTCCCCTTTCGTCCCCCTTCCCTCGAGGACAAAGCCACCGCTGTCATACAATCTGCCGCTCTGCTACCGACATACGAAGTATACGATTGCTCCCCGTGCTTGGTGGCCGGTGGCTGGTGGCGAAGACCCTCTTTCCAAATTTCCCTACGACCGCTACGACTCTACGACCGCCGCCACGACTCCACGACTATTGCTACTCCACGACTGTTGCTCATTCCTAATCCTCGTCGGCGATCTACGCAACGCTCAGCACCCCTTGCCTTCTCGTCCAAGTCGAGGAGGAGATACGGGGTACTGCAGGCTCGCCGACCTTTGCAATCATCTCTATTCACCAAATCGATCTTTCGAATATGCATTTGATTCAATCCGAAGCCTACTTCTCGAGCGGAGACAGTGGTAGCTAAGACGACGCATCAAAAGCCTCATTCATTGTCTGGGACTCTGGGACCTGCGTCTGCTACATCCAGCCGTCGTTCACCGCGGGAGGACACACAACAGGCAGGAATCTCAGTCGGCATCGACTGTCGCCCATCGCCCATTGTCCATCGACCGTCGCCCGTCATGGGGATCTTCTCCGCCACTCTCGACTTCACCATGGAGGTGTGGTCTCACATTGCCTCCTTGAAGCCAGCATTTCTCTCCAGGCATCCCCACTTCAGCTTCATCACAGTCCACTGTACCTTCCGAACCCCTCAACGTGCCAAGTTCGACAAGCTAATTGGTTTCTGCAGACTTCTGGATTATAGGCATGGCTATAGTCGGCTCGATATGCATCTACGCGAATGGCGACGTCCGGTACATTGATGCCCTGTTCCTCGGTAGCGGTGCGGCCACCCAGAGCGGTCTGAATACTATCGATGTCAATCTGCTCACCACCTGGCAGCAGATGATCCTATATTTTGTTCCCATGTTGTGCAACCCAATCACGATCAACTCCTTTGTCGTGTTTCTACGATTATATTGGTTCGAAAAGCGCTTCCAGCATGTCGCAAAGGAAGCCAAGAAGAACAGACGGAGCATGAACAAGACAATTTCCCGGAGCAAAACCTATGATCTTGATCTGGAGAGGGAGGAAAGGGGTGTCCGGGGTCGGAGTATTGTCGTGATGCATGATTCCACAGTACCCAATGGGATGACGGATGATCATGCAGTACCGGGAGACTTCGCTCACCATCTGGAGAAGGTCACCGCCATCGAGGAGGAGAGAGGTCGATCGTCCGATGGGTCGAGGAGCACGAAGGATGACACGCAGGGGTCAGAATCCGGTCGCTCGAGGTCTCCAGGGGCTGCTGAGCGAGGCACTGGGCAAATTAAGTTTGTAGACCAGATCCGGCCAAGCGAGACGAAAGATCATGAAAAGCCAAGCGACAAACACAGTGGAGTTGTGGATGATGATTTACGGAGACCCTCGCAACGCACCCACGAAGAACATATCGCCATCTTGGAAAGGCAGCGAAAGCAAGATGACGGAGCCGTCCTTCGCATTCCCGGCCCTCGAGATGCTGATGCTGGAGTTGCCCCACAGGCCGTGGACACGTCCGAGGGGATCCATCGGCTCAATTCTCGTAGAGCTTCGACTTTTGACTCAACCGCAAGTCAAGATGTGGCTCTCAACGCTGATGACCATCCTACTGTCGATGCAGCGAGACCTCGTATCACCATCACAGAACCCATCAGATCTCCCCCCAACGAACTTGTGGCGGATGATGCGAAGAAGCGAAAGTTTGGCTTTTCTGCCCTCAGATTTCGTGGATCCCACCCATCCAAGAATAAATCCGAAAAGGTGCAGGAGGACCCGGACAACGAGACCATCACACCGGTCACCAGGACCGGAACCCTTCAGGCGATTCGCTCTGCCCTGACGAGCTCGAAAGAGGAGCAAGGGATGCCTTATCTGAGTTGGGAGCCAACCGTGGGACGAAATTCCGCTTTTGTTGACCTCAGCGAAGAGCAAAGAGAAGAATTAGGCGGCATTGAGTATCGGTCGTTGAAGGCTTTGGCCCTGATCTTGATTCTCTATTTCTGGGGATTCAGTCTCCTGTCTCTCGCCAGTCTCCTCCCTTGGATTTTAAAGAGCGAGACCTACGGAACCGTCGTGACTTCTGCAGGCCAAGGTCGAGTCTGGTGGGGATTTTTCACAGCCAATGCAGCATTCACTGATCTAGGCTTCACTCTCACACCAGATAGCATGGTATCTTTTCAGACCGCAATATGGCCTCTTTTGATCATGAGCTTCATGATCGTGATTGGCAACACGGGATTCCCTATCATGCTCCGAATCATCATCTGGGTTACTTCTCTCTATGTCCCGAAGGATAGCGGGGTTTGGGAAGAGCTCAAATTCTTGCTCGATCATCCTCGCCGTTGTTTTACATTGTTGTTTCCATCCAAGGCCACTTGGTGGTTGTTCTGGATCTTGGTCATTTTGAACGGCTTAGACTTGTTGTTCTTCATCGTCCTCGACGTGAGTCACATGCTTGTCAAATCTAGGGGCTTGCTAACGTTTCTCAGTTCGGAAACTCTGCCGTCACGCGGCTTCCCGTCAACATACGGCTTCTAGACGGTTGGTTTCAAGCCGCGTCGACTAGAACTGCAGGTTTCTCGGTCGTGAACCTTTCTCTCTTGCACCCGGCCATTCAGGTTTCATACATGTTAATGATGTATATATCTGTTCTTCCCATTGCCATTTCCGTCCGCCGGACCAATGTCTATGAGGAAGATTCTCTGGGAATCTACGGTGCACAGGAAGAGGTGGACACAGAGGAACCATCTTACGTCAAAACCCATCTTCGTCGACAGTTGTCTTTTGATTTGTGGTATATCTTTCTGGGCCTGTTTATCATTTCGATCTCAGAAGGGCCACGCCTGCAGAGTGGCGACCCAGGCTTCAACTTGTTCTCTGTCCTGTTTGAGATTGTCAGCGCTTATGGCACTGTTGGTCTTTCGCTAGGTTACCCCGACATCAACGCATCATTTTCCGCCGAATTTGGAGTCATCGCCAAGCTGGTAATCATCGCGATGCAAATTCGGGGTCGGCATCGTGGTCTACCTTATGACCTCGACAAAGCTATTCTGCTACCCAGCGAGTTGCTTCAGGCTAAGGAGAATACCAGTGCCGCTAATCGCCAACGACGAAATTCTGGTCTTACTCAGGTCAACACAGGGGCTTCAAGACTTGCTCGGACAGCCAGCCGGGCTACTGTCGACCGCAACAAACAAGCCGGGACGTTTCTCAGTTCCCTCCTTCACCCCGGCCCAACGATTCCTAACAGTCATCGGATCGGTACCCCGGTGGAGAAGACATATAGACGCCGTCATAGCATAGCAGCGACTCCTTCACGGAGAGCGGGTTCGAGAAGTCTGAGTCCCACCGCCATGGCTTCGGACGCAAGAGGAGCTTCAACAATGGGTATGCCTTTAAGCGATGTTAATGAGGAACGAGGTCGCACGGAGGGAAGACGAAGCTTTTTCCAAGAAGGCGTAAACCCACCACCACCAAGTGCTGCGCCATAATTATTGTTACGTTTAGGATTCCGCTCTGGGGATTCTTGGGTTTG
This sequence comes from Amylocarpus encephaloides, assembly GCA_019669835.1. Taxonomy (NCBI): domain Eukaryota; kingdom Fungi; phylum Ascomycota; class Leotiomycetes; order Helotiales; genus Amylocarpus; species Amylocarpus encephaloides. The sequence continues at coordinate 69,040 of MU251481.1, read as the reverse complement.
TAAATACGTATAATACCTTACGCGTATCGTGGAGAAGGAAACATAGACAACGCAAGAGGGAGGATTGATTTGCTTCTAGCGAGGTGTTTTTTTTGGAGGATATCTTCGGGATGCAGGGACGTGTTTGCCCGTAGCCGAACGGGGATGCGCTTTGGATAGCTTTTAGATGGCTGGGATGGGAGTTCATTCTACCGGTGGCATGTCTTGTGGGAGGAAAATTCATCTGCTTTTAATCGCTGCATGTATGTGGGTACCTCTTGTATGTACTTTTTACATAATGAACAGATCCACATAGACGGGGACAATTACATGTAGCCTCTGACGAGTTTGACGAGGTCCAGGTTGAATACTGTGAGGAGAGTGAGGTGAGGATGAAGACGTTTGAGTCTTGTTTCTGGAGAGGCGTCCGATGGGCATCGTAGCCTTGAAGGAATAGAGACCGCCTTGTCTAATTTACCATCTCGTGGGTGATCGGTCGGGTGCTCGGTGAGTGACATTGACGTAATAAGCGAGCTAATGAGAGGGACAAAGAGAGGGGGGGGGGGGTGTCCCTGGTTTTGGTATTGGATTTTGTCATCGACATGTTTGAGATGCTAAGCCGTTAAGGCTTACTGGTGAGATCTATATTGAAGGCGTACAGTACGGGCTGTGCTTGGTGTGCGGTGGGGGCTGTGAGGATAGGGTGGTTCGGCGAGCTAATCATTGCGTGGATCGGGGGTCTGCCCCCTGATTTTTGGTTTTGATAAACATGCACAGGCGCGAACTGAGCCATGGTAATCTATTGGAATAAGAGTAATTGACCGGGGGGATGAAGTGGGTTAAGCGAACTAACTCTATGAAGGAGGGAGGGGTAACACTATAGTCCTCTTAGGAGTAGATATATTAAGAGGCGCCGAAGACTAGAGTGTAATAGGAGCCTATCGATAACCTCCTGCGTTATAATTTAGAATAACTATAAAAGTGATCGCCTTTCTTATTTTGTAGTAAAAGACTACATAAGAGTAAACATTAGGGTTTTTGAATAATCGAAAGCTACTAATACGAATCTTAGAATTCTATAGTGATGAGATGGTATAGTAGGCTTATAATATACACGGGTGATAATACTCGGCTCGCCTCGTGATAAGTACCGGTATTAGTCGAGAAGAAGATCGCTTCCTTACTATTTAGCTTTTAGTAGGGTGTTAATATTTAGTAGTACTTCTATTCTTTTCAGAATTAAATCTTCTGGGTTTAGTATATAAATAAAAGTTGTACTAGAGTTTTTCTTACATTCCTATAAAATTGTCTTAATCGGACTAGTAGTTAAGTAACTATGTATTATAATATTCTAAAATCATAATGTCGAAGTCGCTTGTATGTTGGAGTTAGTAACCCTAACGTCTTTGACATCGGACTTCAAATAAACCTTCGAACATAAAATATACTTTTTCTAAAAAATATTCAGTCTACTTAAGGTTGACGGGTACCCTGGCTGGCTTTTTACGATAGAGTACTTCCTATATATATGACGGTATCTTTTCAATTTCCGTAGAATCAGATGACTGGCCGCTGACAAGTGTGAACTGTTGAACCATCGATCCCACTTTATAGTAATCCTACAACACGATGAGTCCTGCTCAGACTGGACATTGAAATCGCCGTGCTCTTTAGGATTGAGTGACGGCGCAAGATAATTGAACTTATCGGCGGTCTTATTCCAATGCTACTACAGTCAAGGAAGAAGGCACATGGAAACCAACAATCCAAATGACTTAACATCATTTATTTCAAATTTCGAAAGACTAGAAACGCCACTATCCCAACCCATTCCATGACTCGGCGCCGCATTAATCGCTTGAAACGTCCACCTCTCCGTCCTGTCCTACACATAAATTACCTAGCGCTTCGGAAACTAAGTTTCAACTCTTTCTCCTGCAAATAAGGCAGTATGCACTGCTGGCCCAGCCTGGTTTTGTGATGGTTGCTCAGAGTATCAGCTCTAGCGAATTCCTTGCCACAGCCCCAGGAACTACCATCTCGCAGTACACCTGTGCATGTGAATTTGATTCCTGAGTGAGATTTCTCGTGACGAGTGCAATCACTCAGTCTCGCGAACCTCTTAGGACAAGTGCTGCACCCGAATGGCTTCATAGGATCATGGATAACTAGGTGGGATTGGAGGTTATACTTACGCTTAAAAACCTTGAAGCATGCGTTGCACCTGTGAATTTCCTTCCTGCTTATTGTCGGCTCTATTGTCAGTCTTTCGGCTGCCCGAGGACGTGCTACCTGGATCTCCACTGGAAACTCCTCGTCTAGATCAGCAACCGTCCCATGGTTATCTTTCATGTGTTTATCAAGTCCTTTGGCTGTCGCTAACCCCAAGAGAGCCATTAGACAGCCTTCCACGGTACACCGATACGGTCGATCATGTTTCTTAGTATGCTCATCCCGTTCTTCGCTTGTCGGAAAGCCATTCGAGAAATAACTGCAGCTGAATCTTGAACACTTGTAGAGGTTCACGCCGTACATTTCCTTGAATCGATCCCGCGAGATATCTTTTATTAGTGGTAAGACTGCTTCGAAGGCCTTCCGGACTTGGACCAGAATCTCCGGGAGATACAACGCTATCTCTTCCTCCTTCATCTTGCCGTACCATGTTAACTGCTTCCTTGTCGACACTACTGCCTGCTCGAGATCCACATAGAAGGGAGCATCATGAAGGAGCTCTAACCTGTCACTGTTCCTGGGCGACACGTCGAGTGGAGCTGTCGGTGATGCCCAATGCTTTTCTATAAAGCAACCCAACGACTCTGTGTACTCAGACATCAACTCCCGAGGAAACTCTTCTTCGTCTTCCTCGATGCCGACTAAGCCGGCTTCAAGATGGCGAACCCAATAAGCGATTGCATAGTCCATAAATGCATAATAACCCGAGAAGATCTCAATCTTATAGTCATCTTTATCTTTTTCGAACCCGGGCAATTTTAGATAGTCCACGCACAGATTTGCCATTCTGATCTCCCCTACGGAGATGGAAGCATGGTGCTCTTCGATGAGGAAACTATAGCACTTGTAGTAAGATACAGCTCATCAGTTGTTGAAGACGACTTACAATTTCGCCGTCAAATGCACGAGCTCAACAGTCTGATCTTCCCTGATCTTCACCAGGGAGCCACACAAATCCTTTGAGCCCACCTGGAGCTTTCTCTGGTCCCATTCAATGGCCGAATCGTCAAGGTTTATCGCCTTCGCGCCTTGAATCTCGTGCCACTTGAGCGGTCGTTTGGCACAAACCAGCCAGCCTAGCAAGAGCATGGTGTCTTTTAATTCTGCTTCCGAAGATTCCCCCATGATCCGAGCGAGAATCCTAGAGTATCTACAATATGATCAGTAAAGGGACTCTTGACTTGATAGGGACAGATAGGATAACTTACGCCTTGTTGACTTTATTGGGAAACCTATCGGGTTGAAGCTCAACCTCCACTCCATGGATCGATGTTTGATGAAAAAGATTGTTACATATCAATTCGGCGAGTAGAAACATGCCTATGAAGCACTTAGCGCATATAACCTTTTACGGTGGCCTTAAGGAGAAGAACATACCTTCCACAGTGTTTGAAATAGTAGTTATGATTTTAGTAGCAGTCTTATCTGAAATCTTCAGACGATCCTTTATTTTGGCTGCCCAGATCGTGCTATATTCCTCGATATCGAGTTTGTTGTCCTTGCTTCGGATACTAATAGTAGATAGGCCAGCAAAATCTTTTCGAGCAAAGCCATCATCCTGGCTGACGAAGAGACAGCGAATTGATTCTGCGTTAGATGGAGGCAACTCTTCGACGAGATTTCGAAACCATGACGCTATGAATTTTCGTTCCTCCCTAGGACACTCATCAATGCCATCAAGAATGATGTAGACGCTCACACAATTTTGTATCGCCATCTTCAAGAGCTCCATCGCAACCTTTGGTGAGGAGAGAAGGGCCTCTGGACTTATACTAGCCTCCTTGTGTAGATATTCTAGTAATTCCCTCTTCTGATAGAGAAGCTGTGACAATAGGCCACGGGCTATAGCAACAAAATTGCCGCGCTGACTGTCCCCGCTTTTGCAGTAAAAGTACAACACCGTAGGCTGATGATTTAATCCTCGTGCTTCATCCACAACAAGGGAGCTAAGAATAGTCTTTCCTACATGAGGATTAGCAAGCTATTCAAGTACCGTTTGAAAAACTTACCAGCTCCCGGCATCCCGTTCAGCCATAACAGGGGAGGGATCGCAGGGTATGGGTCAAACCAAAGTTTGAAGTTTTCATTCGCAAGCAACCATTTCCCAGTATTAGGATACTCAGCTCGTATCCTAGAATAGGACTCATGGTCCGTTTCGAAGCTTGCTGGTTTGAGCCAATTTTTAACAGTAGCACGACGGCTGTCCTCTTGAAATTCGACCCTTGCTGCATCCCGCTTAAGTTCATCTAATTGTATTTTTCTAGAAACTTCAATTTCAGATAAGCTTGCTTGACTCTCGATTAGGCGTCTGTGTGTTTCCATATTTGCTATTGGGCCCGCAAAATCCGATTTGAAGTTCTTCCAAGTGGCGTCAAACAGTTTGCCCCACACTATGATGTTTAACAAGAGGGCCAGTGAGAAGGATAGAAGGTATACATACTGGGCTGCTGGAAATAACGTAATGCCTTCTGATGGAATTCCAAGATATCCTGATACATGTAGCCCAAGACCTTCGCCATCCTGGCATTATCTGGAAATAGATCTTGATACTGTGTGAGAAGCGGTATGTTTTCACCAATGCGTTCATATACACCTAGAAGCTCAGAGAAAGCCCTATGGAAGTTGCTTGTTACCTTAATTTCATGATTAGCATGTGCTATCTGAACATCACACTATCGTAACATACTTGTAGCAAGAACTTCATTGGCCCCTAGCAAAAAGTAAGCGCAAGCCTTTGACCTTTGGGACGTCAAAACGAATATTGTCTCTATCTCACCCAAATAAATGGCACAAATTGGGAACTGTTGCAGAAGACCTCGATCACTTTCCCATACTCCTCAATCGCTTCAATGAATCTTCCAAGTCGTGCCATATTCTGCATCCGTCTCTCTGATTGCTGTTTATTTTGTATCTCTCCAATTTGTTGCTGAAGCTGCTGTAGCGTTGCCACTTGAAATTCGTCTCTGTGCTTTTTCTTCAGACCTGATTTGAACTCGTTGAGGATGCTTTCAAAGATAGTCGCATTATCATTTCGGGGGCCATTTACGACGGCCCCGGCTGCAGGTCCGCCATTTGCAACACTTGCTGTCCCTAGATTGTTAGCCATGTTGTTGACAGTATTCAATCAACGGAGAAGGCTCTGCAGCTCCATGTGTGAAGGTGTTTATAAGATAAGGCTCTCCAGGTAGGACGACGCTCAGCCCCCATTATGCAATATGACAGACACGGACACAGCCTCATTCAGTGACAGCCTCATTATTTTGCTCTCCCCTTAAACAGCCTTATGCCGCTTGTTGGTTCCCGATTCTTGCTCCATGAAATCCCCCCTTGCTCAAATATCTTCAATGGAGGAATTCAGAAGCGTCCGTAATATGGAGCCCCTGAAACGGCCTTGGCCATTCGATGAGCAGTCCGAATACCACCATGACCCTCTGCCGGTCACAGAATCATTCCAAACTCAATGGGATTCCAACGCACCGTGGGATGCAAACTATCTAAGCAGCAACAACGAGATCTTTGCAAACCATCTGAATCCTCCTGAGAATAGCTTCAGACAGGCTTGGGATACTCACGTGACTATACCCTCTGCTGAATCCCCACCCATCCCCGAGTCAGAACATATCCAGAGACTGGAAGTGTCCATTGATACTTCTGAAGTTTGCCTTGGGGCTGTATTGGCTCGCGATCCTCCTGTCTAGAGCTCTAGCTAACTTTTGTCTAGATCATTGACGTCAAGGCTCGATTGAAGAGTACCAACATGACTCAGGGGGGCCTTTTTTATACTCAAGGCTCGACCTCATACCATATTTTTGGAATCGTCCAAGAAGAAAACCACTATTCTCTTGAACACAGTGGAAACAAGTTCGCTATTCTAAGCAAAAAGACATGCAACGAGCTTCAAAAACTACTTAAGGAGCGAGAGCTGCGGCTAGAGTTCTATGTCCTTAGAAAAGAATGGTCTAGAGTACTTCAATCCTGGCCTAAGAACAAGAATACCATATCCTTGAATGGAGAAATTAACGTGTATGGAGCTCGAGAGGTGGTAGTCGATGCTGGAAATATTCTCTCTGCTTTGGGAACCTTCTTACAGCAACCTCGATTTGGACTGCATGGTGTTACCTACTTCAATCCACACTACCTTCCACTACCAGGATTTTCTGATGTAAATTCTCTGGAAACACCAATGTTGGCCATTAACGACAATACAACAACAACTGTAGCGCAAGTTCCTCCCCCAGAGGAGCAGATTGATGCTTCCGTGGAAGTCACATCTATTCTCGATTCGCTCTCCCACCATGATTACCTACGTCAACAAGTCGCAGACATGAGGATCAAAAGCTCGTTACTACCGCAAGTTTACCCTCTCCAATGCTCATGTTCGCCAAAGCTAATGTGCGGCTGTCAGGCATCAAAAAGAAGCCGTCGATTTCATATTCCGTCGGGAGACTGGGAACATACCCGCAGGCTCAAGTCTATGGGAATACAATGATACGGACTCGGATGAGCCCTTGTAAGTACCATAGGCTACTCTGATAATACGAAGAACTTCCTAACTGCTGTCTCATACAGCTATCAGCATATCCTGAGTGGCGCAAAACGCGCAGAACAAAATGAGGCAAAAGGTGGCATTATAGCTGATGATATGGGCCTTGGAAAATCACTAGTCATCCTGGCAACCATCGCTGGGTCACTTGATCGAGCACTTGATCTTGTAAGTGCAGAAAAGCTGAAACTAAACTCGGAACGCAATCCGCAACCAACAGTTCCTTCAAGGGCTACATTGATTATTGCTCCGTCTTCATGTAAGTGATGGCATTCATTGGAACATGTGTCCATTTCTTTTCTGACTGAAAATCTTCAGTATTGATAGACAGCTGGATAGACGAAATATATAAGTAAGTTGTCAGAGCAGCTCCCATCGTATTTGTGTTGGCTGACTTGTTCTTCAGGCATACGTACCTGAGAAGCCTAACCTTCCATAAGCATCATGGGAGTGGAAGAGACATATATGCTGATAAGGGCAAGCTGCAAGAAAGCGACATTGTTTTCACAACTTATGCTACAGCGGCAGCAGAGTTTTGCAAAGGGGGTAGCACTTTAGCCAAAATCAAGTGGTTCAGAATCGTCTTGGATGAGGGTAAGAATAGTAATCTCATTAGACTCAGAACATTCTCATTTTAGTCGCAGGCCACGATGTGCGAAATCGATCCACGAAACAATTCCAAGCTGTAGCGAACCTTGCTGCAGTTCATCGATGGTGTCTCACTGGAACGCCCATTCAAAACACCCTCGAGGATCTTGGTGCACTTGTTGCTTTTCTCAAAGTCCCAATACTGGAACGGGCACCGACTTTTCGCAAATACATCACCAACCAGTCAGCGCCAAACGCCAGAGATCGCTTCTCCAATCTGCGCTTGCTTCTTGGGACCATATGTCTCCGTCGAACCAGAGTCCTCTTGGATCTACCTGAGCCAAGACCTCAGATTCGCAAGCTAAGTCTCACGCCGCTGGAACAAGCGAAGTACGACAACATGATCCAGGAGTGTAAGAAGGCAATAGACATGGTCGTTTCTGGAAACAAGAAGTCGAGACTCAACTCAACTGTTCTCGAGTCGTTATTGAAACTTCGTCTTTTCTGCAACAATAGCGACTCGGAGCGAGGTGTTAGGAATGGAGAATCTGGCCTCCCTCTTGATGCTGATGAAGCTTTGAGTTACCTTCAGCAGAACGAGCAGGCTGTATGCATCTATTGTACTGGGCCTATATACAACATCGACAATGCGAGAGACACGGACGGTGGTATATGGATCTCGACTTGCTCTCATCTTGTGTGTCGAAGCTGTCTGCCACAGCACCGAGGGAACAATCGTATATGTCCTTGCGTGTCGACCAAAAACAAAACACCCTCTTCCTGTAAAGACTCCGAGTCAAACTCGCCTCTTCCTCCGCCCCTGAGAAATGCCAATCAAACACAGCCTGTCCCAACCTCGACATCTGGTCCATCAAGACCAGAGCACCAGTACCCTTCTAAACTTCTAGCTTTTCTCTCCGATATCCAAGAGCAAACTGCCCACAAAAGGCATGCATCCTTATCTCTACATTAATCACAGGTTCCCAAACTAACAATCATCAGCATCGCCTTCTCCTCGTGGAAGAAGACTCTTACCCTCATCGCTGAACTCCTCACCTCTCGCAAAATCCCCTTCTGCCGCATCGACGGCTCTCATTCTCTCGCCGAGCGCGGCAGGACCCTGACCAACTTTCGGAAATCGTCAGGTGCTAACATTCTCCTGATGACCCTGGGTACTGGCGCTGTTGGGTACGTCACTTCCAAGCGGCTCTCACAGGCGTCTTACTAAATAGCGAGATAGTCTCAATCTCGCTGTAGCCTCGCGAGTCTATCTCTTGGAGCCACAGTGGAATCCGTCGATTGAATTGCAGGCCATCGGGAGAGTGTTGAGGTTGGGACAGACCGATCAGGTCACGATCGTGCGGTACATTATGAAAAATACAGTGGAAGAGGTATGCTTTCGCCGCCACTGCTCTCGATTTCCAAGACTATGCTTACCTGATATAGAGCAATGTTCTCTCCCGACAGCGCCAAAAACTCAAAATAGCATCTGGAGGCTTCACCAAAGGCAAAGGTAGAATTTCGAATGAGAGATTACAGTCACTCATGGTGCGTATTTGCATCAACCCCACCAGTAACCTTGACTAATTGCCATAGGACCTTTTCGGCGTAAGTGTGTGAGTTTGGAAGTCGTTCGTCCTCGCAGACATTTGCTTTGATCCCCTTGGAATGTCGGTTCAAAACATCTCCAAGCCAGGGGCGAGATCATAAAACGTGATAGCAATGACACAATTACACGTCTCTTGGCTCGAGGGGAATGCGGGGAGACCATCTTCGCACTGCGTCTTCGTGGGATACAAAACATATCTGAGTATCTTTGCACTTGAACATTCCCCAGAGCCTCCCAATAGCACCTTCACACGTACATCGGCTATTGATGTAGCTGCTCACTCCCGCTCTCCCCACTTTGCTTCGGTACCTCAATGGCCGAAAATTTGCCCGTCATGCTTAGTTTCAAAGCTCGTAGTGTGCCCATGTAGCCCAACTGAACCGCTAAAGCGGACACGATTCAATGGCAACCCACCCTCAGCAACACGTCCAGAACCCGTCGAGTCACAGCTACACAAGTTCCCCGGTACCGCATGATCACGCTCAAAAGATAATTACACGACGTGGGCGGCTGCGCCGTTTTGAGAGTCACCAAGCAACCACCCATCATCTTCGGCTAACGCAGCCTATGTTCCACCTACACATCTAGGCTCACTAGGCAGCCTAGGTCCTTGTTTGTACCGAATGAAAGCTATCAACGATGGCCTCACCCCCATACAGAATTCGGAGTCCTCGGTTACTCTGTAGTCGACCCCCGAGCGGCCGAGGAGCAATTACGATTCATGGTGAATTATCATCAGCCAATGGGGACTTGATTCGCGAGGCTACTACCGACCATTCTTTGTGAAAAGGCATAGTGCTGCAGATCCAGCCAAGCAGTTGAAGCTCGCACGCTCTAATCAAGAAGCCATACTCCGTAATGCAATCCAGGTCTTCGCTTGCACCCAATCGCAGTTCCATCCACGGGTCTTCTTTGCATACTCAGCACTGGGGACGTGCGCATTCAAGTAGGTTCCCCTGTCCAATGAAGACTCAAGGTGTAACCACTTGCCCCTAATGCTCGTTGACGATTAAGCGAGTTATATGTAGATTTGTCTCGGTAACCGACGAAAATGGAGTTTTTTATATTAGTATATATAACTCCACATCGACTAAGCCCATTCTGTTTATTGTTAATTCATTGAATTTGCGTGCTTTCGAAGAAGCCAGAATTTATATTTTTGTGATTTATTGTTTTCCAATTCCAAATACACTACCGCGCCTCAACAACGTTTATATATTATATCCTTTTGTTATTCAATGGATCTCAAAGGACTTATCAAACAATCCTGTAATAATACTCTCTGGTTATTGAGTTCTGAATTATTTAGAACAATCTAGTTTTACTTATAAGGTCGTTTTCGCCATACTAATTTTCTCTATTTTTAAGACTTTGAGTATACCTAGAGAACTAGCGCGACCAGCTAATCTCTATTAGTCAATTATATAAAAAAGATCTATTTAGATTTTATTTTATATTTTCTTTTTAAAAAGAAAAGGCTTTAATACTCGGTTCGCCTCGTGATATGAGCCATATAGCTTTATGAGAACCCTTTACTGATATCAAACCTTTAAAATTACAAGTAAACTAAATGGAAATAAAATTTATTACTAATTTAAAGATAAATGACTTAAAAGTAAGCTTCTGGTATATGAAGACTTGAGAGCCTTATGCAGGAGTCAGAATTTGGTTTCTGGGGTAGGGTAAAGAGAGTATTTCTCAGGAAACATTTAAAAGGGACTGCCCTCTATAATACAGGAACAAGCGAGTCTTTATATAGAGAGTGACTGCCTGACTAATCAGGCTTTAATATCCTCCAGAATCTTCTTTGCCACCTTACCGATAATTTGTAATAATTACTAAGGAAATAAGTGACTCATATAACCACTATTACGTTATAGTGGCTAACAAGACTTTATAAATAAAAGTTTATATTAAGGTCATACTCGGTTCGCCTCGCGATATAAACTTGTTATATGCTCGAGATAAGCAAAACGGCTTCCTAAGTAAAATAGCTTGTTTCGGCGATGGCCTCGCCCTTATAGATTATAGTACGGACGTAATACTCTTAATATCACGGAATGGTCGAGATTTATAGGATTCTATTAAATTTAATCATTCCTTACTAAATGTTAGAATTTAGTATCATTTTAGTATCGTGATTCTAGTCTAAAATCACATTTGAAGCTATCGCTGAAACCAAGTCATTTTACTTAGGAAGCCGTTTTGCTTATCCTGAGCATTATATATTATATTATTAGTCTTCTAATTTTAAGTAGCTTTTCTCCCGAAGATAATCTATTTGCATAATCTGTCACTATCAGCCACCATAGGTTGCCGAGAAAAATCTCAGTGTATAGCTCGCTGTATCGCCAACGAGGAGCAGCTGTAGAGCTCAACACCCTCCCCTAATTCCGGCTGCTACTTGCATCCACGATCAGCACCAGCCGCGCCGTTAGATCTCTTCCTGTGGCATTACTGTCTACATCTGCGCTCGTTACCCAGTGATCGCTTCATCCGTAGACTCTCCCCGTACAACATATATTCGACTTCAAACCCACCAACCGCCGAGCCATCGCAACCGTATGCACGCGGTGCTATCAATTTCTTACTTGGTTCGATTGTCCTCGGGTTTTGACCCTGGGCCTTCGCTAAGCCCTTAAAATGCCCGCGGGTCGATTCCTCACTTCCTTCATGCCGATCGCCTAATCGCTGCTCTTTCCGTAAACCCTCTCTCTCCATATTCAACTTCCAGTTCAACTAGAACTGCAACCAGCCGCCGAGCTGGTACAACTTACCCGGGACGAGTGATGTCTTCCTTGGTAAACGTGAACATAGACCCTTCCCATATTCCATTTCAAAGCATCTCCCGCTAGTAGAGTCCTTGAAACGAGACAACTTTTAATGTGCAGTCAAAGAGGGGTGTGATCTGTCTTTGTTTATCACTAGCCTCTGTTCTAGACAGTAACTTTAAAACCTCGGAATATCAGAAAACCAAACATACACATTTACAGCCACTTGTTTCTCGAGATTAGTACCTATACGAAGACCAAGAGGATACTTAAAATAGATAGTGAGAAATCCACGTTTAGTTAAACTATAAAGTAGTAGGGCTCGGGCCAAGTATAGCCGACTAACAAGAACAAGACCACCAAAGGGGCAGCCGACATAGTCCTCACGGTCCACACAAGTTCCCAACCCCCTCCCCTCAATTAAGCGACAACCCATCCCCCGATCCCAACCGCCACATCAAACTCTCATTAGCAACGCTACTCCAGCGCCGACTTTTACACTTCCTTGCGTAGCGTGTCCCATTCCCCTCGAATGGCCACACCACCCCCTGCGACGTCGAAGATCCTGCTCCTCGGTCCAAGATTCATGCGCGCGGAGGGGGAGGCGTGGACGCTGGTTGATGCGCTAGGTTTCAAAGGGGACGGGCGAACTGTGGGATGTAAAGAGGGAGGAGGGGCGTGGTAGTGGCATTGTTTATTTGGGGGGTTTGTGAGGTTGGTTATAGGGAAGTTTGTAGCCCTGCATCTGGGGGAGCGACGGCAGCTTTGCTCTATAAAGTCAAGCGGGTACCGAATATGGTCAAATTTCTCGCTTCGAGTTAGCGTCCCGCATGTACACGGAAAGGGGGAGTGGGTTACAACCCTTAACCGCTGAATCTCCGTAGGAGGCTTGGATATCAAAATTCGCTGGAGATCATGGACAGCATAGGGTTTTCGTGGAAGGAGCAAGTCCGGTGTTGAGCTACGACCGTCCTCGCTAAAGTAAAAGCCAGGAAAAAGACCCGCTCAAAGGGGGTATCCAAACGCGCCAACCCTTTCTCCTCCGGAGATGCCACAGATATGCAGACACACAAAACCCCTCCATGATTCGCTCTGGGAGAGAATCGTGGTGTGAACCAACCCCTGCGCAATGGAACCACAAATACAAAAGGGAGTTTAACATATTGCCGCCAAGGGTCTCAATCATACCTCCCCCCACCAGCCTTCACGAACCCGGCGCCTTGGACCAAACCACCACCAACAAACGGCCCTTCCTTCGCGGTCTTCGGCCTAGCGGATGTTTTTGGTCTTGGAACTTCCTGATCTCGTCGGAAGATCGTCGGTGTAGGTTGCATGGTCAACGCATTCAAGGCTTCCTCGGGCGTTGTTGCATTTTCGACCAGTGGCATACCAGCAACGGGTTTCACGCCATGACCTCTACCCTTCTTGTCCCACTGAGGCGCTTCTTTGAAGACGGGCGCGAAGTCAAGAAGAGGTTTTGGCAAGCCGGGGGCGGGCTCGACGGAGGTTTGAGGTCGTTTTGCGGTGCGGGTCGAGCGCATGGACATGGTGCGTTCGGGGCGAGATGTGACGGTGTTGTTTAGAAGTGAAGGTCCATCGACGAAGGGACCTTGATAGGATGGCTGGTCGCGATCCTTCTGTGCTTGTGCTTTATGACGCTGGGAATATGAACGCCCAAGGAGTCCTCCAGACGCGAATTCTTCTTCTGCCTCCGGCGGCAGGCGATATGATACTGGAGGTGGATGGCGTTTACTTCCTCTCCTTGCTGGTATAGGAGAAAGAGAGACACTGTTTCTGAGATGAAATGGTACCTGTCTTGGCTGACTTCCCTCGTCAGAATCGTACTCCCGGTCCTTGTACTCATTCTGAGGATTGTCAAAGCGATCCATGTCCAGGAGTGGCGAAAAGGTCCCAATGGTGTAAGGACTCTCGTCTAGGGAAATCTTCGTCCTGTGAGTACGCGATGGCTCAGCTTGCGAAGCCATCGGTCGTTTCTTCTTCTTGGCTCCTTCGCCTCTCTGCCTGACTAAATACCAACTCCTCCATTCCTGGACCGCATCGTACCATCTATTGGCAATAGTCTCGTCATCAATACTGAAATAGTGAACAAAATTTCCGGTATCCAAAAACATGGTCGTCTTCTGCTGACTTTTGATGGCGTAACAATGCTTCTTTGGTGGCTTAAGGACCTTGCGAGTTTGTGACGGCGTGGAGCTATAAATATCAAAATCTGATAGGTGGCATAAATTCGTGTTGTCTTTTTCCGAAGATTTGTCAAATGGTTTCTTGGACATATATATCTGCCCTGTCGGGAGCAGTGTGATATATCGCTTATTCCATTTCCCCGGTTTCTGGGAATGATACATGTATACCGTGGTAGCGTCAGGCGCTTCTTTCGGGACAGGAGAGGCTTCAAGATCAGTGTCAAATTGGGGCGATTCGGAGTTGACCACGACAAATGCGTTTTGTGTGTCTCGGTCCCAGGAGTTCATGATATCTCGGATATGCTCATAACGCCGAATTCTTCGTTCGAGTCCAAGCTGGGTATAAGATTCCAGGAGGATTGCGGTCGAGGGTACGATATTTTGTGTCATGATATTGGCGGCCGAAAACAAAATGTCCACGGACGTGGTTTCAACATCGACTGGAAGGTTGATCGAGGATTGTTTGCAACGGATGAGAACGCGCTGCGTGATATTAGCATAATTCGTAGGGACCAGGGCAGAGGATATACCCTTTCTCCGGCATTGCTGGCAGAGATGGGAGCATCGGTCTGTGGGACGATGCCTCCACCCCCTTCCTGAATCGTCTGCTCGGGTGCCAGCGGTCGCGCCAATTTGATAGGATCTCTGGCCACTCTCCTCGACGGTGGTGATGTCGGCTTCGGTGCCTTCTTGACTTCTTTCGCAGGTGGTTCAATGCTCGCTGTCCTCGACGAAGTCATGGTCCCAGAACCACTAAAACTACTCGGCGGCGCAGGAGGTTTCGAAGCGGCCCGCTTCCTGAAGAAGCTGAATTTCTCCCTCGGACTCGTAACACTGGGTGTCTTTGGTGGAGCGGCAGCCAAGGTGGCCTCTAATCGCTCCAGATCTTTGCGCTTCTGTTCCGCCAGCAACCTTGCTGTCTCTTCCTCCTCCAACCGTAGTTTCGTTGCCTCTGCTTCCGCCTTGGTCTTGCGTTTTTTGGCTGCGCGTGCCTCTTCCTCCGCCTTGTGCCGCGCATTTCGTTTCTCCTCCTCTGCTACGCGCTTCTCCTCCTCTAGCTTCTCCTTCCTCGCCTCGCGTTCGCGGAATTCGAGGACTTTCCGCCGCAACCGCTCATCTTCTGTCTCTTGTCGTGCCGGAAAGGTGGACTTCCTCACCGGGACCTTGTCGTCCTTGGAGACATGCATGGGCCGACTCGCAGAAGGCATGGGATCTGTGACTCGTCGCGAGGTCTTCCCCGTCAACGCTTCCAACGTATCATGCTCGACCCCCTTCGGCACGGTAGGCATGGTGGGCATCGGCGGTGGCATATCGTGCTGGTCCAGCCCTCCTCCAATCCTCGACTTTCGATATCTGGACATGCTCTTCGCCCTCCCAATCGCTCCGGTCCCTGCATCCTGTCCCTTCTCCTGCCTCACGGGAACCGGTTCCTCGGGGGGGGGGGCCTTCGCCGGCGCATGCCTCACGGATCGATACCTGGTATACTTCCCAGGAACCGGAGCCGGAGACGAGGCGTTGGGTTCGGACATGGTGCGGTTCATTCGCACGATTCGTATGGAGGACTGGTCGTGATAACGTGCGGATCGTGTACTTGAGGATTCGCGATATATGGTGCACATGTAGGTACATGATACGGAGCGGAGCTGTACGGAGGATAGCTAGAGTTGTACAGAGTACGTAAGTATACGTAGGTACACGTAGGTACGTCGAATTGAAAATGAGGCAGTGGTTCAGGTGAGGCTGGGAGTGGACGAGGGGTGCGCTCGTGAAGTAAAAGCAATTAAATTTAGTGCCGTTTCTGATTCAGACAAACCATAGCGAATGACAACACACCCACGCGCAGTCGATCCGTCTACCCCCGTACTCGGTGCGCAAAAAAGAAAAAATCAGGATCTGAAAATCCTCCTTCATGGATGAAATGGAGGGCATGGGGGAACTGGGGGAAGGGAGAGGGGGGTCCAACTCGACTCGTCTCGTGGCCCCATCTAGCAATTTTAAATTTAGCAATGCGTGCGTTTTAGGCGTAGATCATCCGAATCTTGGGGTACGGGAGAATCTTCCCGAGGAACTGTCAGAGAGACCGAGTCGTATTGTCGTCTGTAGGGTTGCAAGATGTCGTATTTCCCCCCAGCGGGGATGAGAGTTTGGGACAGGCACGGAGTCCTACGTGCACGGGGAGGGGGGTTCCATGCAAGGAGTCGTTGGACTAATACGAAGAACAAAGGCCAAGAGGGGGGAGGTTGCCATTGTAATTCGTTTGGCATGAGTACGGACTCTGTCGTAGAGTCGGCATGACGAAGC
Organism: Amylocarpus encephaloides; assembly: GCA_019669835.1. Taxonomy (NCBI): domain Eukaryota; kingdom Fungi; phylum Ascomycota; class Leotiomycetes; order Helotiales; genus Amylocarpus; species Amylocarpus encephaloides. The sequence goes on along the minus strand of MU251481.1, from coordinate 52,813 downwards.
GGCCATCTTCAGAGCACTGCGCACGGGAGTCGCTCCGAGTGGGATATACATATCCTGGAGTATAATACCAACAGAGGATCATGCTGCAGGTCCCGACAGATCTGAGGTCGTGTGCGCTTGATCCTGTCTGTGTCCTGCCTCGTGCGCGCTTTCATGGCAGTCCATCCTGTGAGCCGCGACGCACAATTGCATGATGCTGCGGGTTCTGATAGATCCTCCCTCACACCTTCGCGTCGAGGAAAGGAAAATGGCAGAGAAATGCCTCGTGCATGGTGAGAACGTCCATAATTCACGCCAACAACAACAGGGAAAATCGAACCAAAGCACGGCGAAGCGAGACCAGAAGGCCCCAAGTAGGTGGGGTTGACGCTGGAAATGGTCATGTTGAAAATGGACATGTTGGCAGAAACGTGTCAATCCAGAATGATTGCGTGGAAGCTTCACTGGCCGCCATGTTTCACTAATATCTCTCCCACTCAGCTCAAGTCGAACCCTCCATGATCTACTACCCTCACTTCCTGTACGCCCTCGCCTCGCGTCTCCACCAGCCTTTCAAGTCCATGGTGGCAACATTGATACCAAGATCTTTCAGAGCGGTACTTGACAGGTGGCAGTCATACGGTCGTTTGACACTTGCGTTCGGATCATTCCCCTCGGTATTCGCTTTCATGCCATCAAGAGGCAGACCCATGATATCCGCAAACAACTCGCACAGCTCGTATTTCGTAAATCTGTCCTCGGAGGAGAATTGCAGGATGGTGGGAAGGGAAGTCTTATCTTCCGCCGCGAGATACTTGGTGGAGATGTCTGGCAGGAGTAAGTTGGATGTCACCCGTGCTCCAGCAGGCAGGGAAACACACCTTGACAGACCCGCGCGACATCTTCCGTGTTTGTGGGATACCTCAAGGCCCAATGATCCATCGCCACGGCTGCGTCGTGCTCCTGTGCCTTCCAGACACTGTTCATCAGGACATTGACAGCACTCTCCTCTGGCTTTTCAGCCTCTCCATAGAGGACCGGTACTCTTAACACCACTGCCCAGCCTGGCCTGCCGGCTTTCTCCAGCTCGCTCAATACTGCCTTCTCGCCCTCCAGCTTTGTCTCTCCGTATAGATTCGGGGGGTTCGGCGTGCTCGTCACCTCGTAGGGAGCATCGCCTTCGGTGCCCGGGAACACATAATCGGTGGAGATGTAGATGAGGAAGATCGATTGAGCAGCGCAGAGCTTCGCCAGCGAGGCCGAGGCGGCGATATTGAGTGCGCGTGTCGCGACCGGATCGCGGTCGCATTTGTCTGGGAATCGATTTGCCGCACCTGTACCACGCATGCATGATGAGCGTCGATGCGATGATCCGCCAGATGTGGACTGGAGCACTCACAATGAACGACGACGGATGGTCTTTAGGAGGTTCTGCCAGTCAGGGTTGTGTTGTGATGGTGGTGTAGAACGTACCTGACGTCGTCGAGAGTCTTTGCGACTTCGGCCTCCGCACACAGGTCGACCTTCAAGATGGTGGGAGGCTTTGCGCGCGAGAGACCTGTGCATTTGACATCCCAGCCGGCTCGCTCGTATGCCGTCACGACCTGTCGGCCGAGCAAACCTGTTGCCCCTGTGATGAGAGCCGTTTTGGCCATGAGGGGCGGGAGTGAGGGTGATGGTGATGGCGATGATGATGATGATGATGGGGAGGGTGAGGGTTGATGGGGGGGAGGGGGAGGAGGTGATGAGGAAGGCGAGGTGATGATTAGGATGGAGATGAAGTTGAAGTGGGTAGTCAAGCCACAACTGCGCAACCAACATTTTCTCGTTTATTTATTCCCGTATATATATATATATTTTTCCGCACGTGAGAACCTCTCACCTCTTCCTTACGACGATCCCGAGGAATCGCGCGCAATGAAAAGCATTCCCACGAGAGGTTGTGTTCCAAAGATTCCCTATTCGGCCGCAGCCAAATAAGAGCGGTCATGGTATAGTTTTCAACTAGCAAAAACCTTAACTCGGACGAATCCTCACTGTTAAAGGTAAAACCCATGCACTAAGATGGGGAGAGAAGGAGAAGAGGTTTTGCAAAGGGGGAGAGCAGATATTTATACCTGCGAGGCGTGGGAACAAGCGACCGCGCTAGCCTGGTTGGGACAATTTGTTTTCATCACGTGCGTGGTTTGCCCGAGCCGACACCCCACTCACCAGCGAGTGAGTCACTGTAATTCACTAACGCCATTGACGCCAGAGACGCCACATTCCGCTAGGCTGTTTTGGGATCGCTTGTGGATGACGACGAGTCTTTTCGTCAGAGTAAAAGACTACTCCGTAGAGGACTAGAAGACTAGAAGAACTGACCTTAAAAGACTAGAAGACTAGAAGAACTACTCGGTACCTCTATTTCGTTACTCATGTTAGCATTCTCACTTGGGTTGCTCTTTCTTTTTTTCTGCATTCGAATTCTTAAAATGAATAAGGTTAATGGGAAGTGGTCTCGTCTCCTCGTCTCCTCGACCTTCTTGATTTCCACAACACCATGATCACTCGCTTACTACAATTCCTATTCGCTGCGATCCTACCTTCACAACTCTACCGTTGTATCCTTTCGCTATTTACAGATTCCGCCACAGGTGTTTTCCAGTACAGTATACCACCCCCCCCCCCCAACTACATTCACTTCTCATGCTCGCCCTCGCTGAAAGTGAACAGCTCCCCCACCGTCGATCCTTCATTCACCACGTGGCAATCCTGACCTCCACGGATCGTCCAGATGCCACCAGTGTTCATGCGGAATGTCTTGCCCTCACGATTGCGGCTGGAAAACAGACCGACCACCACAGGACTACCCCGAACCAAGGAGCATAACTTCAAGCCCTGGCCAGTGCTCAGATCGCACCGCGCTCCAGGGTCGATCAGGACCACCTTGTATGTGAGATTCTCGAACTTGATGGTTTGATTCGGAGCCCATTGTTCAATGTAGTGCTTGGAATATGCGATGTCTATTCACGCGAGGTTAGCGAAGTGATGGGTGGTCGATGGGGATGTCCTCACTTTCGGTCCGCTCAGAATCATCATCGGCAGGTACAGGACCGCGAAGTTTTCCTGGCGACTCCTCCCACCTATCGATGACGCCCTGCTTGCCTCGGATTGGCATGTTCGTCGAGGAGGCGACGACAACACTCATAACGTCGGACCGAGTCTGTGGTGTGTCCTTGTCCTTGCGAGGGCGGCCCAATTCTCGGCCAGCTGCCTTGACCGTTGACTTGGCGATTAAGGCGTTTGGAGCCAAGGGGTATTGAGTGCTGAAGTGACGCCGAGGAGGTGGAACAGGCGCTTGGGGAGAATTTCTAGTTAGTGGAGGAGCGTCCGTGACGTCGTCCATCTCATCTTCGTCGACCGTCATGACATCGGTGCTGTCGAACCAATCTTCCAATGGAATCAACAACTTCAGTGTGCCTGGTGAACGTCGGCGGTCCTCCTTCTCATCCTTACTGAGCTTGCGGTAATGCTTCTTCTTTGGCGAAGGCTCCATCTCGACGCAGTCACTTGCCTCGTCCTCATGACCCCCTGCACGCTCGCTTGATACGGTCTTTTGCGTCTTTCTCCCTTTCTTGCTCTTGATCTTGCGCCTTTTCTTCTGTACATGTTCCTTCGAGTCCTCGTCGATATCGGCAGTGTAGCCATCGACTGGTAGATCGAAAAAGGGAGAGTGGCAGCGCTTGCGCTTCTTGCCGTGGGGAGAGGTTTGGGATGGGAGGGGAAGGGGATTGGAAATTCGGATCGCTACTGGGATTTTGTTAGTGAGGATCTTTTTTGCAATCCAGTCAATGCTCTCACAGCTTTCCGCCATCTTCTTCTCTTGCTTATGTTACAATGGCCAATCTGGTGTTGGGGGACAGAAGTTTCTGATATAAGTCGTCGTCGAGTGCGATGTTCCCAGACTTTGTGCCGCTGTGGTAGAGTTGTGCGTGAATGTCTTGAAGTTGAAAGAAAATCTTGCGTGTGATGAGTCAAATCTAGGGAAGGAGAACTTATATACAAGAGTTTCTCGGCGTTCAGTCGTGAATAGTGAGGCTAACTATGCCAGCCGCGCCGATTAAGCGAAAAATCCCCAAGACTAGGAGTTACCAAACACCAGAAGGGATTCCCCCCCCTCATCAAAAGGAGCACTTTGCTGTTTTCTAGTATTCCTCTATGGTGCACCGAAATTCTTCTTTCATGGCTCGTCTTTCTTTGATACTGCAGGATCACTGAGACTGTCTTGGACCCTGCGTCGGGCTCGTGCAGGTTTGCTTCTGTCGGTCTTTCGACATAGTATCTAGCCGCTTCGCACGCTGCAGTTCTCAACGGACTCGCTTCAGTATGACCTTGGGCTCCTCATCCTAATACTAGAGTCTAGTGCTCCCTGTAGTCATGATACCCACGCGCTTACGACAGCCATGCAGTGGTATTCTAGCGTTCTGGCACTGATATCATACCATTGCTCTACGAAGTACTCCAATGCTTCATATTCTCTCTCCACAAGCACCCGACTCAAATTCCCCATCAGCACCTGCAAACTCTCCGCATTAACACTCCCGCGCCGCCCCTGAATCCTTTTCCTTCGCCCTTTCCGTCCCCACAGCTTTCATCACTGACATCGCAATCGACAGACACATTCTAACCCACTCCCCGTGGTCCATGGTCCAGTTGTACTACGAAGGTACATCGGTGAAGTATTAGCACCCCCCCCTGTGCCCGACTATACAGTAGCGAACCACCTATTCCTAATAGAGTAATACTAGAAAATCAGAATCCATTCCGAACCCGACCGCGTTTTATAGTATTACTCTATTTGGAATAGGTGGTTGGCTACTACATAGTCAGGCACAGGGGGGGGTGCTAATACTTCACCTCTGTACCTTCGTAGGATCCGTGTAAGTTTATAACATCTGCGTACCCACTGGCAACAGGCGTATTGGAGACTCTAAACCGGTGATGCTTTGGGATTCGGGCTGGTTGCGGTGGGTGATGAAGGAGTGGTAGGAGACGAAGGTTGCAGGAGGGAGGGGCTATTTAGTTTCATTGCTGAGCACTTGATTGGCTTCGTGTGCCTTGGACTTGGGCCCTCCCCCCTTTTGGGAGGGATTCAGAAGAGCGGGAAGACGTCCCCCCACATGCCACTCGCCCTGGGCTGCGGAGTGCGGCTATCTTACACAGGAGTGCCTGGGATGGTTATAAGTCGTCCCGTACTAGACTAGACCACTGGCTCGAAGCGAACACACACACACGCCACCTACGCCGCCCCTATAGAAGAAGAAGTCGCGTTCTCTTTTTACGTGGGCTTTCGAGGTGACGGCTTTAGCAGATAGGTTGTGCAACGGGGTGAAGAGCGTAATATCTCAAGGTGTTTGACCGGAGGTTTGGTGGAAAAAGCGCCTTCGCTTAAAGGAAGGGGGAGGGGGGGGGCTCCAATACCTCGCCACTGTACGTACCTCCGTATATACATGTAAAAGGAGGTCTAGGCTCAGGTTCACCCAGGGGGGAAATTCTCACCACATCTACCACCCTACATCCAAAGTTCCTCCGCCCCCAGATCATCAATTCCCAAATCCATCAACTCCGCCCCAAACCACCACCCCTAAAGCGATCCTATCACCTCCTGATGCAGCGCCTCTCGATAGTTCGCCGTGGTGATGACCAGGCTTGGTTCCTCGGAAATATTCCTGATATACTGCCAGTCCAAATAAATACTTCGGGATCTCGCCCCTCTGCATCCCGCCCCCCTCCTCTCCCCCCCCCTTGCCCGCCCTTGAGCATTCGGTGGACCCCTGGTAGGCGGCGAAGAACTTGAATCGGCGGCGGGCATTCATGGTTAGGGTGGCGACGTGGTTGTGGAGGAGAGACTTGTTGTTTGGGTGCTTGTGTGACGTGGTTGCGCCGTGAAGTTTGATTTCGCCTACGTCTTTCTTCTGTGTCTGCTGTGCAAATCTGGACTCCGATAGGAAATGAAGAGGGGCATGGTTGGTCTGAAAGCCTTTTATGGTTTTCCAGAATAGGGGGTGAGTGAATTTTTTACAGTGGGCATCACGGACAGCTTGATCCATTGGTGCCGCCCACCGGTAGTCAGGACATCCACGAGATGGTTGTCCCTCATATCCCCTTATGTTTATCTAGGCTGCCCAGGACATTGGCTGCCGGATCCTAGATTGGTCTGCCGTTGAGGTCATCCTTGTGTAGGGATGAAAAAATCGCTGAAAGAAAAGCAGGCCATCTTATCACCTTGATATGCTATGAAGTAGTTGAAAAGCTGTTGAAATGGACAAGGGAGAAGAATGTAAAGTTTGAGAGCAATGCTCCTAAATGTGGAGATAAACGTTGCCATTTCCTCAAGTCTAGCTATGAAAATGAAAAATGCAAAGGGTGTCCCATCCAGTACATATCCAGTGTGCTCATGTGCCTCGCACTCCGGTGGCAAATGAAAGAAGGGGATGAACACAAGGGGAAAGCCACTCCCTATCAATGTGACCATGCAACCACCCCCAGTCATAAAGTCGGGACGAAGGAAATGGGGAATATAAACGCCAAATGCACCGATCCATACCTTCTCGTCAAAGGCCCTTCATCTGGTTGTGCCATTCATATCGCTATCTCCATCATCAAGGGCATCTAACTCTTCGGGATGACCGAGGAGATTCGCGACGTTCTTCATCTCGTAATGCTTCTTGCGCATCTGCTCGAATTTTCGATGCTTCGCTCGTTCCTCAGCACTGAGCCCAACATGTTCCTCCCCAGCAACATGTACCGATTTGTCCTTGCGCTTCTGACGTGCCTCGTCATCGTCTTCAAATTCGTTCTCTGGAATGGCTTCTTCCGGTTCTCCGAGAGATAGACCGGGAATATCATCCTCCCTAGCTCGTGCGCTCTTTCCGGGACTTTGCTTCTTGTCCAATTCATCAACGATGATTCCTTGAGCGTCTAGAGTGCATAGCTCTTCCTCGTCCTCAGCGGGGTCGTATTGCTTGGCATATGGAGTCTTGGGCTCATCGATCTTCATTGTAGCGCTCTTCTCTTGCTCGGTCAGGTAGAGATTCGCCTCATCCCATGTCAACCGCATGTTTGCTTCCTCTCCACTTCCGGATTGACTTGACTGTCTCCGTGATTGTGAAGGTCTAGCGGCGGAGGAGGAGCGGCGGTGGCCGGCATTTTGGAGGGTATTTTGGAGGGTGATGTCTTTGTCAGACACATCGCGTTCGATACCCGGGCGTTGGACGGGAGCTTCTGGAGGTGGCGAGGTGGTGATGGGCGCTTGTCGAGTAGGAGAGCGATGGTAGGAGTTCTTGAGGATTCCTAGGATATATATAAATCAGCCGCCGTTTGCTGGTCCCAAAGCTTAAAAGTCTTGGTGGGGTGATCTTTACCTTTGGGTCTCTTGGAAGAAGGACTTGGTGGAGAGTGGAGCTCTGTTGGGACCTCTGCCTCCATGCTTGCGGATATGAAGATCTGCTGTGGTGATCAGAAAGCTTTGCAGAGTTTCTTTGTTCGTGGGCTTTGTTTAAAGTTGGAGTTGGGAGTTGGGAATTGGGAGTTGAGCTTGAGCTAGCACCCTCAATACGTCCATAAGTTGAGGTCCGACAGAAATCGCAGATGGGGAGCGTGATGGTGAGAACGATGGTCTGACTATTTGAAGTTTTGGTGTGATTGTAAGGTGAGGGATGATTCTGGCAGATGAGTGATTATTCGTAGATGTCTTGGTTGTTGAAGCACAAGGACAGGTCCACGTGACATAGACACCTCGAGACGCTGAAAAGAAGGTAGCAGGGGTTTGGTGAGGGGATTTGTTGCTGCCTGAGGCTACCAGGCATCAACGACGTCATCTCGGCCGAACCCACCTTTCTTTTCAGTCAATGATGACCACAGAGCTTCTCAATAGCCGAGCATGCTCCGGGGTGTGGCAGATATACGGAGGGGACGTGCGTAATAAATATTACGGTTCCCCCTACAACGTTGTAAATACTTGGCCGCGTTTTGCGTGAGTGCCGACCTCCGTGCAACACTAGTCCTAATACGTGATTTGTATATAGAGGTGTCAACAACCACACTTTTATAGTGTTGTTATTCAGTTTCCACACTACTATGGCTTGCCGTAAAAGCGCCGTACTAATTGCTCAAAAGAGATGTTCCTAAAATCGACAGAAGAAAAACTCCACGCTTATTATAGTATCAGAATCGAGATTTTCGAGGAGGATAATATCAAATTTGCAGGGAGGCTTTTGCGCCAAAGGGAAGTTATTTGGGGCATTAGGACAATTCTTTTAGGGTTCTTTCATTCCTTGCATATATATCTGACTTCTTATGCCATTTCAGAAACATTCAGATCCCTGGCTCAAATGTTATTTTATGGGGCTAATAGGCCTTTGAACTAATCTCTAAGTCAAAGTACTAATTAGGCGGGTGGTGAGACTATATTCTAGTAGATTCCATTAAAATCAAAGGTTGAAAACCCCTGAATTAAAATTCTTGTAAATCCACAAAATAACATTTGAGCCGGGGGAGGTTTTGGTGGTTGCCAGGGGTTACGAAGTGGGGTGGAATTGTACAACAACATCTCCCTTCTTCCAGAACGATTTAACGATTTACACCCTTTCAACGCTCACATTACAACCACCCACTACCTCTCGGGTGTTTTGCAGGATCTTTGATCTCTGTCTGCGACGAAGCGCCATGTGTTATTTCTGCTGTAAAGGTGCTGGACACACTTGGAACCCCTTCATTGTTTCTCAAAATGTAGTCCACCCGTCGTCCCTTTCCCACTAGCATGATAATGTTAGATATATGAGCTAATTGAGTACAGGTCCTCCTTTCACCAACTACACAAATCCAGCAATCATCGAAACTCCTGCTTCTCCCATCGGAAATTCTTGTCATGATCTTCCGGTTCCTCAGGGCCGACCCATTGAATCAAATCTGCCTCGCATTTACTTGCAAACAGCTTCTGGAGACTTCTCAACTTCTCAACTTGAAGAGACCCACCCTCTTTTACCCAAAAATATGTCGTTGCCAACTGCGTGACAAGCGCGGCCGGGTAAAAGTAACTTGGATTGTCTGCTATGATTGCCTACGCTTTCGGCCAAGGAAGCAGAGTTATTGGAAGAAGAAGCAGAGTTATTGGTCGCAGGAGAAGAAAGAACTTTATGGTTGGGAAAACCTTCTCAGATCCTGGGCTAGTGGAAGCTTGCTTCAATGTCCAGATTGTTGGCTTGGAGAGCGATGCGGCAAGACGATTCCACGGAGTTCATAGGCTACTCAAGGTTCATAAACTACTCGAGGACTCCGTTCACTGCCTTCTGGGAACGCATATTCCGGTCTGGTTTCTATGCCTATATTACATATGGAACATATCTCCCAACCCCCCAGATGACTCTCCGCCCAAGCTCAAACGTCTCAAAGTTACGACCTGCGTTGTTTCAAAACAAAATCTCCCAAGAGGCATTCCTGTTGATGGTCGGCCTGCTTCTGCTTTTTGAACGATTGGGTTGGCACTATAACTCCAGGACGTTGTTCTCGATATCGAGCGCTCGAGTCAAGTATATGTTGTGCGAACGGGGTCCAAAGCGGCATGTACTGCGGTTCTGTTGTTTTTGGTGGATCTTTTGGCGGAACAGGGGGTTTCGTTAGAGGCTCGCTTTTACTTCTCAATACCACATCTTCCTTTGATTCTACCGCAGGTTCTCTCTCAGGAGTAAGGCTCAGCCGCTCCTCGATATATGCCCTGGGGATCTTGATATCCATTGTTCTCCTATTAATTGATGCCGCTGATCTCTTTCCTTCGTGGGTCAGAGGGGGAAGGTCTCTCTTTGGTCTTCGAATAGAATATGGCTTGGCTGTGATCGAGGATCTTCGTCTCAAATGTTGGACATCTGCCACTGGCAGTAACCGTGACAGCGATGCTGTTCGCGAAAGATTCCATTCATAAGGGGCAGTGATATTTGGTGGCAGATATCTCAATTCTGGCCGAACTACAAGCTCGGGATATTCAGCGGAACTATCGGAGAGTAAGTCCCTGGGGCCCATCAAGATGCTTTGGTCAACATACCGAACGGTCGATAGTGGAGACCTCTTGGTTAGATTGCTGATGCTACTGCTCGGAGTACTCACGGTTGGTCGTTTCTGTCGCCTTGGTCCAGAATCTTCAGAGCTATGATCAGAGCTGATGTATCCAGACGATGATCGTGACAGCCCCGAGACTGCCGAGTCAGATTTTGTCAAGCCCTTCTTGCCGGGCTCCTTCACCAAATGCCTCGACCCATTTCCCCAGCTCTGTGGCTTCGAAGCCTGTCGCATTGGCAAAAGAGATGTCAATGAACGTTCTGGGAGTTCACTTATAGTAGGGAAAGTTGGAATCCTTGGCAATGGCTTCTCCCTCATTCTCTCCCTTTGATTCCCGTTCCGTCTGGCTTCATCGGTACGTATATCGATTGAGCCCCTGCGCGAGACGTCTAGTTCCTCATCATCCAGGAAACTCGGTCGACGAGCAGCTCTTTTGGGTATTCCAAAGGCTCCGGGGCATTGAAATGGGTGTTCGCAAGCTTCGAGGCCTGTTAAAATAATTCCGGTTGTCATACTATATGAATCAGCTCTTGTCCTTTAAATGACATTCGTCTCAACTCACAACCCAAAGGACGAGATCGTCACTCCTATTACTTCGGCCTTGCAACCCGGACTTCTAGCTGGGCATACATTCATTCTCGATAGCGCAACGCTCGATATGACGATGGAAATTATCCACAACACGAATACAATTCTCGCAGTAACGAAGCAAGCTCCATGGAGCCGCATGACCGGTGGTCTTACCAATCCGATAGCCTCGTTATGGTAAGCCGCGGTGAGGTGAAGTGCGAGGTAGAATATCGAGCACGATGCCTATTTTCGACCATAATTAGCGAATCAACTTATGTCATTCTCGTTGTCAGGTACTAACCGCCAGCAAAATACTAATCTGAGAAGCAATCTCGCCCATCGCATGCCAATCTTTCGTTGCACATATCAAAGCTCCAACAACAACTCCAATTATCGAACACGCAGCCAGCACCAAAACCGTCGCTAGCATGGCCCATGGATTTAATATCCTGACAGTTCGTGATATCGTCGTCGCTTGAGCGTCCGGTTCTCGCTCAACTCCCATTGTGGAGGATTTTCCGGTCCAAGGACAATATTTGATCAGGAAAAGAGATTATCGTGATAATGGTCAGTTGAGGGTTCGTGGTCGTGTTTGCTGTCTCAGAAGTCTTTTCTGCCTGATGTACTCTCATACACCAATTGTGCGGAATAGAATTGTTAGAAACAATTGATAATTTCGACTTTTATTACCACCAGGGTAACTCAACTCTTCAATCTAAACGAAATGAAATCTCACGCAAAAAGATCAATCTACTAGAGAGAATTTGAAAAGAGGATGGAAAAGACTAAAAGAGACAACAAGAAGATCCTACATGAATGCCATTGTTTCGACGGCTGGGCATCGGAATTCTCCAGCCGCGATAACAATTCCATGGCGGGAGAAGAATCTGGATATCTGGATTGGAATGACTGATTAGATACGTGGGTGGGAAACCCATGACCGCTTTCTGGATTCTTGAGGGTGGTTGTGAGACTTGGGGGGGTTGGCGAGGCGCGAGATCGTAGGTTTTTCTATTGTTTGGTCTGGAACGTTTTGTCTTTGTCTTGTAGCACTTGATGGGTCTAGACCCTGGAGGATATGGCGTGTTTGAGTGCAAATCTAGACTCGCTTCTTTGTATTTGGGAGCTGTTAATGTCATTGTCGTTGTTTCATGCTCTATATAATATGTGTTTAAGCGTTCAAGCGCAACGGCCCTGCTCCCCAACCTACTTCATATTAAAAACCCCCCAAACCAACTCCTAAAAAAGAAGTCCACTTAAGGAAGGGAACTGAGAAACTCCAATCATGTAGTAAGGTACACTACTAATAGTGGCGGATAAATAAAATTGGTTGATATCTCATTTCCATAGTATGGCATACTTCAACAGTTTTGATAGTTAGAAAATAGGGAGTTTCAGCTGCTAGTGCGAGGAGGTGGTGGTGAGTTGGGTTATATTAGGGGGGAAGGAAATTAAGAATAGGAGGATGAGGATGGGTGGAAGGGGTGCTTTGTTGGAGGGTAGTTTATCGCATGTAACGCCGTGGCTAATAACAGAATATGAAATCAAGGTTAGTTTTTGATCTCCTAATCCGATACAACCACAACCCCCTCTTCATTCAGCTTATGTCGCTGCAAGTGCCACAGCTCTTAAGCTCCAGACGTATTGAATCTCGTTCCCCAGGTCCAGGATCTCATTCGGATAATAGGGACATTGTTCTCAATTCTCTAAATCCATACGACCACTGAAGTATCTAATAACCATCGCCATGTACTACACATCAATGCTCCAATAACACCACCACTTAGCTCCATCACATAATATCAACGGCCTCCAGCACCTCTTGATAGCTCCACATCTCACTCACTTCTTCCCCACATCTCACTTCATGTCTTCCCCCAAACCACCCCCTCGGCCCCCAAAAGACTCTCCGTCTCCGAATCAACCCTCTTATCGATCTTCATTTCCTCTGCGAACTCTTCTATGTCTTGTTTTGTGTGTTCGCGAGGGACTTGGGAATTCACATCTGAATCCCGTTTTAGCGCTAAGGGGGAAGCTAGAGATGGTCCAGGTGTTGGTTGAGGAGGTTTAGATTGTGCGGTTTGGGTTGTGGCTGTGGAAGAGGTGAAAGAGATCGAAGTTCGGGCTTTGTGGGAGTGATGTTCTTCGGAACGTTTTGGGGTCGTAGAGGCTGGCTGAGCTGAGATGTTGCGGGAGGGGATGTAGATTTTGAATTTTTTTGAGTTGGTGACATTTTTGGTTGGGGTTTGTTCCGCTCGTAGGCCGAGGTTTAGCGTAAGGGGGGTTGTGATCGTGCTGTAGGTTTTGTTGTAGATTTAGTAATGTACGTGAGTTTAATGATAAATAGTTGATTATAGTTTGAATAGTGTTTGAGGGTATATAGGTTGAGGAGATTGAGTATGAGACTTTTATTTTCTGTGTCCAATGGGTGGGTGGTGAATCAGAATTGACCAGGAGGAATTTTGAGTAGATAGTATTTCTCTACATCACACATTCAGAATTTTAATATACAAGCTATGTTATGATTAACAGCTTTACGCAAAATACAACACTGTATTAGGAATACTCCCTTTGGAAAACCGAAACCTTACTTGAGAGGCCTTGAGCCTGGCATATTCAACCAATCAGAACATGGGCCCCCTAGGCGAGCTAAGCTTCCTGCTAACACGACAGACTCTTTGGCCGTATCATTCCAGCAATGTTATTGCCAAGCGAAGAATTTTTAGTTCTCCCATTGTAACTATCACGATAATGTTTTCCATTCTAGAATTTAAGCAATGAGAAACTTTTCCTTCCTCACTCCTACGTGGGCTTTCAATTCTTCACTAACCACCCTTCGAATCTCAATCCTTCGCTGAACTAGGCAACTTTACCACCTTAGGACACTTCCACTTTCTTATCAGTGCGAAAGACAACTGCACTGTGGGTCAATTTCACGTGCGTTAATTCTTGAAGGCAACATATTCCTATAAGTCCGGGCCGGATTCACTGCATTCTGTGTATACTGGTAAGTCAAGCTGCTAAGTGGTGTTTGTACCCCATTCCGTCAATAAGAGGCTAGCTCCTCGGCGTTGATGTTCTAGGTGGACTGCTACCGAAACTAGGTCTCCTTTCGTGTCAGCTGAGACAATACGAATTGAATTCATGAGTTGCAACTCACAGATATACCTTCGCTTTCCAAATAAGTCAACTCGCATATCCCACATCACATCACACCTTCACGTCTCACCCTAACCACTGAATTCTATCCGCTCTGCATCACGCTTTTTCCTTTCCCGGAGGCTTGTAGATTTCCGAGACGGCCATACCTATCAACTCGCAGGTCCTAGTATCTACGCATTTTCTCGTGGCGCTGCCAGGCAATAGTGTCATGGTCGATGCTATGCAGTTACAGGATAGGTGCCTTAAGTTATGAGGCAAAGGCGGCAAAGTGAGTGTCGTCGGTCTGAGGTATGTCGCGGATGAGGTGGGGCAGGATTGCTTCTGGTATTTTCAGGTGGGGTAAGCAGCTCGTGGAGTAGGTGAAAAAGCCGCTTAATTTAAAAGGGGGTCGAGAGATGGGGTTGCATACTGAGTCCATTATGTCACGTTATTACGACATAACAATGAATCATTATGTCTCAGAGAACAATATACCACCATGAGTCATAGTAGGTGCTGGAGGCTCCTGAAAACTCTGTAAATAGTGCTTCTTCGAGGCTTCTCCCCTTCCTGATCAAACAATCAATGAATTTTGAGATCAAAGTGTATGTGATGTACGTGAAATCGCCGTACGTGCCATAAGTTCTCAATCCAATAGGTGGGTAAGTTTTCCACTGACGAGTACACCACCTAAAACCCTTTTTGTGATTCATATTTCAGCTTGTGAATTATGGGGATTTTGTTTGAGAATGGTAACTTCAACGGGAAAGTGGGATTCACGAGAAGAGGAACTACAAGTTATGAAGTTGCGAATGTATTTTAAATTGCCAAAAGAATCATTAAATCGGGAACAGCAAAATAGGCTGGAAAGCCCGCTCTATCCTATCATTTTCAAAGAACAAAGCAATATTCTGCCATATCCGTGAATGTCAAATCCCTCTCAAGTGGAAAGGAAATTTAATAGGGTTGCAAGTCCCCGAGGCAAAGCCCCAGACTCTACACTAAAACTCAATCGTAGTTACTTAAATCGTATCCTAACACAAATGGCCCTCTCATCTCACAGAATCGACTACATCACTCCTCACAAAAGGTGAACCAGACCATGAGCCTCTCCGCAGTTACCTCTACACTTTCCTCCCCATACCCAAACGCAGCATCCCATCCATCATGCAACTTACTCAAAGATTCCCTGATGGCCTCATCCTGAATCGACCTGTAAACTCTTGGGAGAACTTTGTGCTCGTCCCACTATTGGTACCTGTAACCACAGCAACCCCGGTCGTCAGTGGGAGTGAAATAGCAAAAGCGCTATTCCCTGATGTGAGTGTGGTGTTTCATCTTTGAGAATATCGAGAAGTGAGCTGTAGGCGCTATCAGCGACACTGGGTATGATGCCGTGGACTGCAGCGATGGCTGCCATACGCAAACGGCAAGTCGTGGGTGCTATGACTACAGTTTTGTAGATGTGTTTCATGGGGGTTTTGTAGGAGTTGATATTTGAGAGTCCCAAGGGGGTGGTGGAGCGAATATTCCTTCACCAGTTAGATGTTGAGCGGAGCAATCGGAAGTGTTGACTTGTGCATGTTGTTGAGCTCCATGCTCTGGGATACTTGCAAATGGGAGATTCAATATGTTTGTTGTTTTGCTTATCGTAACAGTAAGAAGAGATAGAGTTGTGCTTGCAGGGGAGAATTGTAAAGTTGTGGACAAGGAAAGAAAAGAGGTGTTGGAAAAGCTCCTCCTCATACCATATTATAGCATAAACCCTGTGAATATTTGTCTCGACGCTCTGCAAGGAAAAAGATTCATGATTTAAATCTAAAATACAGTGCAATATTATTACAAAATAGAAGTTCCTTCTTCACTGACAATTTAACAAGCTTTTATTCTCAAAGGGATACATCAGAATCAGGGCAAATTACAGATACTTCAATTCGAGATGGGGCGAAGTTATTCATGGTTCTTAAACAAGCGTAGGAAGCATACTCATTCGAGAAAGTCCGTTTCTTTCTCTTATGCGTCTTATAGTCATCCTCTAGTAGTTTCCATTGTGTATATCTATCTGTTTTTGAACCCGAGCCATGAGTCCCTCGACCATCTCTTCCGTGTCCTGGTGTGCTCTTTTAGATTCGTTGCCCCCAAAAAGTTTGAACCAATCTTTCCACCACTGATTTATTCTTGCTGTAAAAATATCGGCCTTTGCAGAGTCGTATTTAGTGCCCATGGGAGCGGAACAGTACATAACGAAGTCTTCCCCTGAACCCCGTGACAGTACGAGAATCTCATCTGTGGGATCCCACCAGACTTTTTGATTTTCAGAACCAGGCAAGCCAGCCAGAAAGATCGAATCGCGGCAGAAAAGCATCCTCGTGGTGATAGTGCCGGTATCTGCATTTTCGGATCGCTGGACTTTGAAATCGTCGTGTAGTATCGAATGCAACATCACCCACGCATGATAGGTTACTGTGGGCAAGATCTGCAGAGCGAGAGATCGGCATTTGGCTGGGAGGAAATAAGTACGCCGTGGGAACAATTTGTTTATTATGTAAGTTTGAAATGCCTCTTCAGATAGCGGAATATGCTTGGGTACGACGGGTCTCGGCATGTTGTGGTTTTTGCGATATGTGGAAGCTTGACTTGCAGTACATTAGTGAGGCAATAATAAATCAAATAGAGAAGCCTCCCGGAGGCGTTCATACGATTGGTATCTTCTCATAACTGCAGCGATTTGTCTTGAAGGCTGTTTAAGGTAGTCTTTGAAGTGCAATATTGCAATTTGACGGGATGACAAAGAGTTCTGCTGAAGATTATCTAGACCGGTCTCAAAGAGACATAAAAACAAAGAAAATTGACATCAGTAGAGTCATAATGAATGCGATGCACCTGTGCTGTCCACAGCCGATTGATTACCTGATGTCCCACTCAATGGTTGTAAATATTAACTTTCGAATTGCTAACGAGAGAGAGTGTAGAGTTAAGACAATGATTTAGGACGACAGATGGATAATGCCGAATAGGAATTAAATACTACACAGGAAATATCTTAGGGCGTCACGGCTCATGAGAACCTGTCGTAATATAATTTAAATAACCTGATTGCTTTGTTGGCAAGAGCGTTCTACTTGTGCACCAATCGATTTTGTGTACGTTTGAGCCCGAGGTGGCAAGACAGTTTCACCATTGCAGGGTTCTCATCATTACTCTGTTTATCGTCTCCTATTGACTCTGCTTCTTTCTAGTCTGCTTTTTCTGTCACTTTGGACAAGGCTGACTCGGCCTCATTTATCCTTGGAAGGATGGTCTGCAAGGGATAGATAGTGTTAAAATGTGGGACGTAGGAATGTCACAAATGGAGTCTCAAACGTAGGAGTAAAAGGTCTTCTGATTTTTATTGTCCTTTTTCTTTGAGGGTAAGTCTCATGTATATAGAGCTTCTGAGTCTGCTTCGTAGTATGCCTTTCAGCTCTACTCAGCCACCTTTTCAGCTCTGCTGCCTGCTAAACATTATCACTGTACCTATCAACAGATGGTTTCTGGCAATGTTAATATTGGGAGGATGAACTAATCGGATTACAAAGGAATAACTATTAATCCGAATTGAAAAAGGGTCTCTAGGAAATCAAAAGTTGGAATCGTAGAAGCTATGCTTTAATTATAGTTGCTATACAACATATCCCCCAAAGCCTTGTGGAATTGCGGGTGAGTGCTAGCACTATAAAAACACACGCCTAACTCGCATCTTCATTTTGTAGTATGCCCTGCCCTGTATGTACCAGATTGTCTGCCAGCGTTGTTTGTTGTCATCTGACTAGCTCTTCGGGCTCCCCACCCGATAAGCTTGCTTATTGGGTGAGTAATTGGGTGAGACTCAGTGAACGTCTACGAGCATCGTTAGGTGGTATATCGATTCGACATGCAGGCTTCCATGCGGCTATTCTCATTTTCTGCATCGTGAAGTTCCTTTTGGCTTTCGTTCAATGCGTTGATTGCGTTGATGAGATCTGTTTTTAATTCGTACTCATTCCACTCGCCGTATGCTCTGAAATTGAGGGTGTCCATGAGACGATTCCAAGCTGTTATGGTGTGTTTTATGGAGTCATCTCTCTTGTCGCAAGCTTTCTGATAACTTTGAGAGACTCTTAAGAAATAAGAAGTCAGTTCTTTGTCCTCTTGGCTCGACATCGTGGGCTTGAGGTGGTTGCTGTGGAAGAAAGTTCTGTGCAAACAACTGTTGAAAATGATCTGGTGTGAGGACTTTTGGTTTCTTTGGTGATGGCTGGGAAGTTTTGTGAGGCTTTGTGTCGTGGATTAAATGAGAGAACGAAGACATTGCAAGAATTTATACTCCTGTGGGTTTCCACATTGGCCAATAACGTCTTTTCTATTAATTTGTTGTGAATGGCGGTAGGGATTTCACAAACCTTAAGCATTCATATTACGTGTGACGCTTATATACAGCGTTCAATCATATATCCTGTGTTTTAAGGTTTTGAGATATTCGTGTTAATGTATTCTTTCTATGAAATACATTCTCGGAATGACTTGAATATTCCTTTTGTCAGAAATTCGAAGTTTTTCAAAAGGAAGCCTCTATAGTATTATGTTAGTTTATACAATGTTTCCATTAGTTATTATAGTGTTCATAGAGCTAATATATCGATAAATTAGACTTATAGTTTTCGTACTTAAGGAGTCTATTTTAGAAAATATCCGAGTTTTAGTGTTTATTAATATAAGCTTTGAAGTAGAGTTTTCATGCCCTAACACCAACCATAGAGATTGCCGCTTTTAATAATACCGTGGTCTAAAAGTTCGTATATAAATTACCGTAATTTCCTAATGTTTTAGTATTAGTTCCTATTATTATACACATTATTCTTAATTCTTAAACGTACTATATATATTATTAACGCTAATTCAACAAGCTCTCCCTCTAGTAATAGCTTTATTTATTAGTAGTAGTAATAGTAATATAGAAGATAATTAAAGCGTAGCTTTCTATATGTTAGTATACTATAGTATATCGATAGTATTACCTATTACGGTTTAACGTAGAAACGAACTTTACTTTGTAAGTGACCTTTTATTTATTGTATTATAATATTTTAAATGTTATCTTTACTATACTAGGTACGTTACCCTAATATAGGTAGACGCGCTTTATACTAGTCTAGATTAGACTAGTTCTATAAATATAGGTATAATATAATTAAGGTAAATCACGTACGTTATATACCTAAGAAGTGAATTATTCTTTGTTCTACTAATACTAGAACCTCTTTAGAAGAAGTAAAACTTTATCTACTCACGTCTAAGTTACACGTTCTACCTATCCTTATAGTTTTAAATTAACTCTACTTATAGTAATTAACTCTTCTAGTACTATATAAGGTTTTACCTTTATAAACACGTCTATAACAAACTAAATTTATTTGTAAAGAGGTAATATGTCGGGTATAGCGCATTCCGATATCGCTAGGCTATGAGCACATAAAGGAAGGCGAGAAAAGGGGATGGCGCAAAACACAAACAAAGAACAAGGGAGAGGTGAAATAACAATTACAGTAGTATAGAGTATTTTGTTAAGAAAGAATAATATGATTATCCCTATGGTTTATAGCGGGGTCATGTCTTCATATACTAGCGTCGCTGATATATATACACACTAGTTAAAGTAAGAGCGTTTAGATTGCTCTACACGTGAGGGGTACCTACTAATTTATTTTGCTTTATGAGTAAACTAGATTAATCTCGTCAGCGGCCCAGAAAAAGTCGATGTCAACATCACACTAATAAGAGTTATTTCAAGAAAGATTTAATAAAGAGCCCTCATCTGCTACTATTATTCAAGTATAAACTTTGATATGATGAAAAGGTGGCCATTATAATAAGAATGATATGTCCACTTTAAATGAATATCTTTATTATTGTTTCATCGGGCTCTACAATGGTAACTCTTGCTTCAAATACAAATAAGCCAATTAAATTGTAAGGAAAAGTTAGGTTACCAAGTCCTTCAACTCTAAAGTTATTCCTTGTTGTCCTTCGATTTGACAGCTGCCGCATCCTCTGGAATTGCCTCTAAGTTCATCAAACCAGAACTAAGGGGTTTCGCGGATTGGTCGTGTCCACTCTCCGAGACGCTGCCTTCAAAGCCTTTGCTCTCGGAACTTTTCTTTTCCAGAATCCCATCTATTATAGCATCCATCTCTCTCCTCAAAATCATTTGATGCTCTAAATAGATGGCCCTCTGGATGCTATCAAACCTGCTGCGTACATATTCCCCGGTGGCCTCGTGGGAATCGAGGTCTACTCCAGGACAAGGATCCCCTCCGGAGTTTCTGAATTCCACCATTGCACCAATCCACGCTTCACCCAGGGGATCCAGCGTTTCGGTTGAATTATCCAGTTCCATTTGAGCGGCCATAAGCTTGAGAGCAGAGGCATTCAAGTCGACTTGGGAGTCAGTATCAGCATACTTGATGAATTTCTCGACGTTTTCTCGGAGATTTTCGACTGCTTCGTGGAATCGACCACCAGCTACTATGAATTTCTGGGCTCCTTTGACCCATAATTCATCCGCTAGGACAACATTTTGCTCGGCTGACAACAGAGGATCAACTTCCTCATGGGGATCTGAACCCTTCTCGATTGAGTTCGTTCTGATAGAGGTAGAGTCGGTGGTAGCGAGACCGTTAGTTTCTCTAGGGGCTTCGATTGCTTTGGGCGATGGCTCGTTGTCACCCAAGGATAGTTTGGCGACGGAGGCAACGGCAAGGGAGTCATCGAGATGTTCATTGTTAGCGATTGTTGAGGAAGACATTGTGATGTTGGCTTAATACTGTAATGTTCCAAGATTTTGATTAGGCTGGTATGATAGAGTTGGAGATTGGCCGTTGTAAAATGAAAGAGAGGGGATTTTATACCTTTTCCGCATTGAATGCTCTATGAATAACACAACGGCTTGCCGGTACCCATAGAAGGACTCTAGTGTTGGTTAGTGAATCTTCAGCGGGTCATAGATTTTCTACTTCGGTGAATAATCACAGCAGATTTCAGAGGCTTTGGTGTCTGTGATCGATTCATTTTTATCCAAGTATCTCTCAGGGAGATGGTCAAACCAATGGAATTCGAAAAGGAATAAATGATTATTCACGACAATCAAGTTGCGTGCATTTTATTTACCATAATAGTTCAACTCTGCTAAGACTTATTAGGGATGGTTCCTCAACTAAAATAAAGCCTTCAACTATGAGGTCCTGAAGGAAGGGCATTTTTGGCTGTGGTTGGCACTTGATTTCGTTTCGAAGACTTGGCAAGTCAGAGCCTCTGTCAAAACTCTACGTAAGATTACACCACTACTCTATGATTCTCCTGTATATTATACAACAGTCGTCCAAAGATTTTTGTTGGAGAACGAGCTCAAATTGCCTAGACGGGATAAGAGAATGACCTTTATTTTCTTCTTATCGGGAAGACATTTGGCCAGAATCTTCAGACTGGTGTATTCGGAGTTTTGACGCACTCTCTTACAACCTCCGAACTAATCGATCGGCCATATCTCTCAATTTTTGCAGTCGCGTATCTAAATTGAAACCTTGAGACACTTAAATTAGCTATAGTAGCTCAAATCCTTATTCCTTAACGACAAATAGGTGAACAAGGTATGTGCTTATGCCGAAATTATTGAAAAGGGTAATATGATGACTGCTCGGGAGTCGTTTCCCCATTCTGATATACATATTAGAGCATGAAATGCTAAACTACAAAGCCCCATGCCTTCAAATTAGGCATTACTTCACTTTGCTAGTAGAATAGATTTCCTTATCAACGGCCAAGGACGTTTAGAAAGGACTGTAAATAATTGGGAAAATTATAATAATGATAGGTTTCAAAAGAGCGAATAATGATACTTGGAGACTCACTAGTAGAGAATAGGAATAAAGTCCCGAGGAATACCACCAAATAGATAGACGCGTCTGAAATATAAGGAACTATTACTTTGTGTGTAGGCAATAATAAACTACGATAATCTCCACGCCTATGTTTATATTAAATCAAATCTGGCTTTACGGAAGATGCTAGCACTAAAGACGCTTACTAGCTTCCGTCATCCGCGATATTCCCCACCCGACCTCTCCAATCTTCACAACAACGCCTCAAGGACAAGCCAATTCTCGTGCATCTAAACTATACCTCTATGCTAGAGCTTCTCGTCTCACAAATTTGTTTTAACAAGAGCAGCTTTGCTCAAATGCCTTGTACTGCCCGGAAAGGCCCTGCGACTCGTCACGCATGGCATTATGTAGTAGGCTTAATTTCATCCTTCAATATGACCGAAAGACTTGAGCTTCATAAATATTTATATCAATATAAAGCTAACAGACTGAAGATATGAATCCCCTAATGCAATGGAATATGCAGTCATGCAACTTGCCGCACTCCTTCTCTTCAGCCCTTTCTCCCTGTTTTTCAAGACAGTCAGGCTCTGTAACCAACTCCCGCCAGCAAATTCGATCCGGGAAGCATCGGGGGATCGGAAATGCATGCTGTGGTTGGTCCCCGGGGACTTGAGTATTGCGGGAAACAAATGGAGGGCTTTCCGGCATCCTCTCCTCCCAACTCTCAAGGCGTCTGGAATGGGACGCACGTAATCAAGCCTCAGCAGATGTCTCCACATCAGGTCACACGGCCCCGGATTTTTGCTGAGTTGTGAGTATATGACTGAAATAAACCCGCCAGGTTAGATCATACTGTGCGCCTGCTCGGCTTTCTCGCGGTGGGAGAAGCCCCTCGTGACGATTTGATAGGCGAATAATGTCTCTCGTCTTCTCGAAAAGGTAATATATACGTTTGGCAAGAGAAAATCCCCTGCCTGTCGTTGCTTAAGATTCTTTATTAAGAAGAACTCAAACGACAATGTCGGTCATCAGAAGATCCTCTGAGAAAGAGCGCTGCTCTATCGAGACCTTGATGCCAAAGACACCTATTACGAATTTCAGTTCCGTGTCTACCAGCACAAACACTCAAGTCCGCTAGTGCCAGTAACATAGTTCTATTGACCGGGCACCCTTTGCGCTGATAAATACAGTCAGTCTCCAGATATGAGGTCTTCGCGATTCAGCGGGTCGTTCGTTCCACATATCAGAATTCCGCGTTTTCATTTCCCTACCACCAGAGTCAGATATAGACGCAATAGGAGTTCCTAGCAAAATCTTCAACTTGTCACCCTATGTGTTTGACCAAGTATGTGTGCCAAGGCTGACGGCTGTTACGTCGCACATTATGCAAACCGTTGTGGGCTCCGTGCATCATCAGCTAGGCTTGATAGGTATTCAGATATCTAGTGCTACACATGCTAGGCTTCAAGCAGAGGCTGGAGCATCCAGTGATTTTCCTGTGGTACCGCGTTTGTCTATGCTTGCTCTCCCTGGCTAGGCGATCCCGGGGACAATTGTAACAACGGGTTGATGACTAAATTTGATATTCTCCTCGATGTGTTTTGTACATCCTAGTATGGCTCCTAGTGATGTATTCCTTGATAAGCTTGTTTTGGATCTCCATGTTCGGCAGCTCCTATTCCCTCTGAAATGCAATCTTCGTTCCCTCCTGGTGGCAATGACACAAGCACTGGTCTTCCACATGAACCAAACACAGAACCTCCAGATGTTATCGAAGTCATCGCATCTACTGATGGGGAGCACTCGGCTATCGAAGCATCTACGGCGTCTACGCATCAATTCTCAGATTGTCCTAGGAGTCGCCCTGAGAAGAATAGAGACTTAAAGTATGAGACTCAACTTTATACAAGCCAGAATAAAGCCAAGCAGCACTTGCCAACTGGGCCGGCTTCCTACGTGATGTTCTCCTTGTCAGTCCAGATTCCCACAAGTGTAACGACTATCACTAACACGTTGTAGCATAATTTTGGTCTTTCTTGTCAATTCACTACAGGCGCAAACTAGCTATGCTCTGACACCTTATGTCGTCAGCGAGTTCGAATCTCACTCCTTGCTTTCCATCATCACTATTGTGACAAGTTTGCTAAGTGGTGTTCTTCAGATCCCAGCAGCTAAGACACTCGACATCTGGGGGCGGGCCGAGGGATTTGCGGTCATGGTGGTTATCAGCATGCTAGGAAACATACTCATGGCAGTTTGTGAAAATATCCAAACATATTTCATCGCGCAGGTAAGGGCCCAACCGCGATGTGCCTTTTTCCTCCCCTTGACGACCAAGCTGATTTCGTGCAGTGTTTCTCATACGTTGGCGCTAATGGCATGATGTACGCCCTCACGGTTGTGGTTGCTGACTCTTCCGCCATGGAGAATAAAGGAATTGCTTTTGCACTGGTCAATTTCCCGTATTTGGCAACATCTTTTGCCGGACCAGCTCTTGCGCAGGAAATCTTCGACACGATTGGCTTCAGATGGTTCTTCGGTTTATTTGCCATGATTATGCCGGTTTTGTCACTCCCTGTTTCTGGCCTCTTGTTTTGCTGCCAACGAAAGGCGAAGAAACAGGGACTAACATGTAGGCCAGAGAGCGAGAGAAGCATATTCCAAAGCCTTACACATTACTTTGTGGAATTTGATGGTTAGTATGGGGTCCCCACTCCACACCTTGATCGATGTTAACCTATTATTCACAGCCGTTGGAGTACTATTGGGATTCATAGCCCTCACCCTCTTTTTGCTGCCATTCTCTCTTACTGGTCCGGCGGGCCACGCCTGGGACTCTCCAGTCACAGTCATAATGCTTGTCGTAGGCACTGGTCTCCTCGCGGCATTCACTATGTGGGAGAGTTTCAGTGCGCGATCACCATACGTTCCGTTCCATCTCTTGAAGACCCCGAGTATCATGGGCGCTGCTCTTGCGACTGGTTCCCTTTTTGGTGCCTATTATTGCTGGGAGGGCTACTTCACGTCCTATCTGCAAGTCGTCCGCGGCCTCGACATTGCGGAAAGTGGATATATAGGAAATATATATAACACCGCTGGGACCGGCTGGGCTCTGCTCATTGGTATACTGATCAAAGTCTCGGGACACTACAAATGGCTTGGCTATGCCTCTCTAGCACTTCTTGCCGTTGGCGGAGCTATGATGTTGCTTTTCAGACAAGCGGATACTGGAACAGGCTCCATAGTCATGTGCCAGATCTTTGTCTCACTTGGTGGTGGCTCTTTGTACATCTGCGGGCAAATGGCAGCGTTGGCGGTTGCAGAACAAGAGCAAACTGCAGCAATTGTAGCCCTGATGTACCTTGCGTCCGCTATAGGTGGAGGAGTAGGTGGTGCCCTTGCTGGGGCTATCTGGTCAAACACCGTGCCTCAAGAGCTGACGAGATTACTGCCTGACGAATCTCGGGAAATGGTGGCAGAGATTTATGGGAATTTGGACGGACAGCTTGAGTACGGGTTTGAGAGTCCGATTAGGAGTGCGCTTATCGAGGCTTATGTAAGTTTAATGGTCCTCTAAAATCGTCTTCTAACCGTCCGTCAATGGCTCTTCCTGAGTCCGAATTGACTTCTCAATCGGACCATCTTATACTCTTTTTTCTCCATGCAGGGGACATTTTACTAAATGATTTGATAGTCGATTGCTCAATTTAGGCTGTGCTTAGCAGCCACAGCAATCCTCGTCATAGCTTTTATAGGTGTGGTCATGTGGAAGGATGTGAGTGTGAAGAAAACCGAACAGGCTGAGGGTGGTGTTGTCTCATAAGCAACCTTTTCCATGAGATGCTGTGTCCAGATCTTTGTAAGCAGTTTCTAAGATTGGGGCTGCACAGAATAACCTTACCTTTTCTGCTCACTTTCGTACAGTAACTTTACAGAGATCACCATCACTTCGTACCTCCTTTTCTTTTCGACTGCCCAAATCCGTTGTTCACCCCTGCTGCTGCACATCCAATCCTAGCTCCATCTGATAAGTAACCCGTTCCCTTTATACCTCACTCCACCTTTGCGCTTCCTACCAATCATTGCCTAGGTTGTCCTAAAACGGTTTAGCCTAAGACTTGTTCTTTAAGACTTATCCTTGTACAGTACCGTACAGTACTCCGTACGTAGCCGAGGCTCCCAACTTCATATGCGCGAGCCCGAAATCGGACTGTTGTGGATCGGATCGGCTCAAGGTGAGAGGTGAGTGGAGGAAGTTGATCCGGGTGGGGTCGGGTTTAGATCAGATAAGATGAAAATCTAATCAGATCCTGCAATGTCCCCCCTTAATCCTTGGCACACATCGCTGCTATTCCCAAGTCGGGAGCTAGCTCATGGCCCAAACAGCCAACCGCGAAGTCCACAATCATGAATCCCCGACTTTCGCAGTTGACAAGTTCGTCGGGATTAAGCCTTAACCTTAACCTTACCCAGCACGCGCGATGAAGTCCTTCTCGTTCTTTTCTCGCTTCTCAAACCCCTTCCAACTTCCTCTCTTTCGAAGCAATCTTGTTTTCCCTGCAAGTTCTTGTGCCCGTCCTTTCCATAACTCTGAAATCATGTCTAGTGTGACAAATGCGTCTGTGAAGGTCCTGGTGGTGGGAGGTGCATATGGGGGCCTCTCCGCGGCGCTCAACTTGTTGGACTTGAGCAGAGGAAAAGCTACTAGGATGGCGCCAAGGTTGGGTGATCCTACCGACAGAAAGAAGGTTGATATTAAGTTTCGGATTGTAGATGAGAGGGATGGCTATTGTTAGTTAGCCCCAACTACTCATGCTTCCACGTTCTTCAAACCCCAGCAACCATAAGGTGAATCTTCAGCTGGTGAAAATCGCAGGAAACCATCTCTCACTTCAAGGAAAGAAGATGTTAACAACCATGTGAATAACTAGTCCACCTGATCGGATCACCGCTCGCATTCGCATCTGCACCGGAAGCCGAGAGATTCTGGGTGAAATACACCGACATTGCCGCCCTTCGGGATGATGCCATCACAGTCATACAAGGCAGTGTCTCGAAGATCGACCCAGCAACCAAGACGGCCACAATTCTCGATTCGAAGACGAAGAAGCAATACGAAGAGAGTTATGACTTCTTAATAGCCGCAAGCGGCCTACGGAGAGTGAAACAAGTCGTCCCTCAAGCGTTGACAAAAGAAGAATATCTCGAGGAAGCCAAGAAGCAGATTGAAGCAGTCGGTGTTGGAGAGGGAGTCCAGAACAGGAAGGGAGTCGTGGTAATTGGTGGTGGTAAGAGTTCATTTTCTGACCACACTTATAGAACTTGAGTTGACATAAATCGTGAAATAGGAGCCGTGGGAATTGAAATGGCCTCTGAAATCGCCCTGGTCCATCCCACCCAGCGCGTCACGTTAATTCATTCAAGAGAGCGTCTTCTTTCAGCAGAACCGCTACCTGCAGAAGTAGCCGAGTACGCAGTTGCCGCACTGCGCAGACTCGGTGTTGAAGTCGTACTTGGCCATCGTGTCAACAGTAGCGTACAATATGCCGACGGAAAATACCTTTTGAAATTGAGCGACGGAACAAAGCGGACTGCCGGAGCTGTGATTTGGGCTCTGTCGAAACAGCAAGCCAGCTCGAGCTATCTCCCTAAAGACACATTAGACGAGGATGGCCTGGTGCAGATTGACAGCACGTAAGATCTTACGACCCGACTGCTCCCCGACGGTTTTCAGTGTCGCTAATCGACCCCTAGTCTACATTTCAAGAATGATCTCCCAAATTCCAAATATCACTACGCGGTTGGTGATATTGCGAAATGGTCCGGCATTAAGCGCTGTGGAGCCGCAATGCACATGGGCTTTCTTGCTGCAAACAACATCTACCAAGACATTTTGGCGTCTATCGGATTCATCAAGGCGCCGAAATACGTTACCTTTCCCGAAGTTCCTCCCATGATCGCGCTAGCTTGTGGAAAGGAAGCGATCAGCTACAGCCAAGAGGAAGGCGCCGCCGTTGGAGAGGACATCATGAAGATGTTCTTCGAGGGAGATCTCGGATTTCGAATTTGCTGGGATTATTTACAGCTTGGGAAAGAGAATGTGGTGGCCGAGGACGCTGAGACACCAGAGGAAGTCAAGACGCTCGAGAAGAAGATCGATGTTGTTGCTATTTCTGCGTAGACGAACATCCTGACATTTACATACAAATGTGGCGTTGGGAAGGTTACTTGGGCTCTCGGTAGCGAAACTGTGAAGGGTTAGGTAAGGTTACGGTAGGGTGAAACGACAAGATCAACAATAAGTATCAATTGTTACAGAAACTAAACTCTACCCTTCTTAGGGAGAAGACCTCGCTATATATACATACATAATGACACGAGGTTATCAGACATGAGGTTATCAGCCTCAGATTAGGCACCAGTTAGCGACACTAGAGCTGAACGATGCCAACCTTAGATTCGGAATTTGATAAGCGATACGGGGCTAAGCGATGTTAGCCTTTCAGCCTCGTATAGTTATAATAAGTAAAATCCGATGCCATCGGACCATGTCGGGGCGACGTATCAAAGGGGGGGGGGGGACACGCGATCAATTGTACGGATACATCCTAGATAAACGAGTAATAATAAATCGTATCCAGGTGAGCTGCGGGCGGATGCAATGATTCATTTCTCAGTTGCAGCTGCCGCCGGATGTCGCCAATTCATTCACCTACTTCGTATTGCATATGCAAGCGTTGACCAGAAGACACGTCTTATTTCAGATACCAACTGCTCCTTCACTTCTCAGAAACCGGCGCAATGGCTTGGACCTTTCCAGCTGGTGGCCGATGATTTATTTTTTGATTTTCATCGTTTATTTTTATTCTTAGTGGTGGTCGATTCGCCGGACGGATTTGGCTTTTAGGTTGGAACTAATGTAGGGAGAGTCTACGGTAGTTGACGCCATCGTCGAGCGTTAAAATCGTGGCTACTTAAAGTAGTGTAAGTGGAGTTCCCTTAAACCCTGGGTTTCTTGTGTGTTTCTAACATGATTGTTACCTCTTCCACCTCTCTACAATAACCCAAAGCATCGGATCAGCCACTCACTATGGTATATATCTTGCCTCACGGAGTCAAGTTGCCAACGATCCTACTTATTACCACCATCACAGTATGGCTATTTGTTCTCCATTTCCCTCGAGCAAGTCCTTTCCCTAGTATAGCTCTTGTCATAGCAACTACGAAAGCAGGCTCCTTCACCTGGGCCTCCAAGCTCAAGATCCCAAACCTGGCCGTCATCCCATACATCGCCGACGACCCTAACGGAGATTTCCATCCACCATCCAACAAGGGTAATGAAGTTATGGTCTACTTCTCTTACATTGTCGACAACTACGACAACCTCCCAGACTTTTCTGTTTTCGTCCACGATAACGACTACGCCTGGCACAATGACCTAGTACTAGAAATGACAAACAGCTATGCCCTTAACCATCTGAATTTCGACGAGGTGGCTAGAAGAGGTTATGTGAACCTCAAAATTGACTGGCAGAATGGTTGTCCGGCTTGGATCAACACGACCATCACAGAAGGATCGCCAGAATTTTCAGACTTCAGAGTGGAAGAGCCGTTCATGAAGCCGTTGTTTCAGGATATGTTTCCCAAGGATCCTATACCCGAAATATTCGGAGGGCCATGCTGTTCTCAATTCGCCGTCTCTCGAGCCGCTCTACAATCTCTCCCCAAATCATGGTACGAAGCACGAATCGACTGGATCCTCA
Source organism: Amylocarpus encephaloides (assembly GCA_019669835.1). Classification (NCBI taxonomy): domain Eukaryota; kingdom Fungi; phylum Ascomycota; class Leotiomycetes; order Helotiales; genus Amylocarpus; species Amylocarpus encephaloides. The sequence continues at coordinate 23,364 of MU251481.1, read as the reverse complement.
ATACTGAGCTCGAAGACGCCATCTCTGGCCGTCTCTTTGAGCATCTATGGGCATACGTGTGGCGAGGCGACGCAGTCGATTGCGAAGTTGAATACAAAGCGCTTTGCCGGCTATACCGAATTTGCTTTCAGGAGCAGGAGGAATTGGATATGTGGAATGGAGCCCAGTACTTGTGGGAGAAGAGTATCAGGGAGTCGGATGAGGACTGGAAGGAGCATCGGAATTGGGACCAGAATTTGCAGCAGGCTATCAGTAAGCTGGGACCTAGCATTCTGAGGTGGAAAGATAAGGCATTGGCGAGAGGAAGGTCGAAGTATATGCGTTGGAAGTCGGAGAAGAAATAGGAGGGCTTCATACAGTGGACTGTACTTAACTCTATAAGTACCTTACTACAGGCTGGCATGACACGCTCTTAGAACTTATATTGCTAGTAATTCCATGGTCGCCGTGCACTAAACTGAAACATATTGAACTATTAGGAGTTGGAAGCACACCCTGGTGGGTTTTGGGTCGCGATTTACCCCTCGCGATCCAAGCTTATTAGCTTTGGCTCAGAAGCAGTTGCGGGAGTTACTAGGGACGGAAGTCACAATCGTTTAGGAAGTCGAAGCAGGCTATGTGACTTAGTCACCCTCCCTACTGACAAGGGGGTAGGTATCTAAGGAAGCAGAGTATAGCTGTTCGACGGCGGAATTTCCATCTGCTACCCAGATCTATCTATTCTCCCAAATGCCAAAATTCCTCAGTATCTTTCCTGTAACCCTCAGAACAGAATTTTTGGCTCTACACCGCTGATTCATAGTTAGCTCAATTTCTGGGGGGAATGAGCTCAAAGCCAACTCACATTTAACATTGTTGTTCCATTGATTTCTTACGCTTTTCTCAACATCATTTGGTCAATAAAGGGCATATGAATAGATAGAGATTTCAGGAAGCGGACTTAACGGAGCATTGGGGCTTCGCGAGGCTAGCTATCATGTTGAAATCTTGCACTTGGTATTGGCTTTACAGTCGATAACCAACACTCGAGGGCCAGCCATGCGGCCATTTCAGGATGCGCAGCACCGTGTGTATCTTCACAACGCTAACTGCAACCCACACAAATTTGATCGCTTAATGGTTTGTATCGGAAATGATCTCAGCGCAAGACACCCACTTGTCGTCGCTGCTAGTGACTGCAGAACGTAAAACAACAATTTGTCCTTAGGCAAGTCGGCCTTCTCCAGTACCATGGGTTCCATCAGCCAGTTCACCAGCCCCTTCCCTAATAGCGCCGCTCCAGTTCTTCCAGTGTAAACCGCCAATCCTCCATGGTCGATTGTATGAGGGGTGAGGGCAAGTTTGAGTGCAAGGAGATGCCGCATCGCTTTGTTTCGGGGCCCTATGCTGTTGCGATGGTGGCGGGGGTGATGGAAGGGCAGAAGAGGTTGCTAGGTGAGTGGAGGAACTGTCGAATGGTACAAATATTGAGTAGTGAAAGCGTAAGTTCGGATATGTGGCATTGGGGTGCAATATAGCAAAGGTGTCTCCTCTTAGTACATGCATCACACATCTTTTAGAAACCGGTAAGTTAGAAAATGGGGAAGATGAGAAAGCAATATCAGTGACATGTGATAAATGAGAAGAGTGGTTGTAAGTGGTATTGTTTGTAGAGCCTTCCGCAAACCCTTGGGCTCGCTTAAGCCGCCGCAAGCGAACTTGTCCACCTAACTCAGAACCCTCTCGTTGCTTCAAGAAAGATTCGTGGCCCGGTTTGACGTTGTTGCGCAGCGACAATACCCTCATGACCTCTGAATGGCAGCCATCTCCTCGGCCTTCATACCTTTCTCACTCAACACACCAGCTTTCATTAGGATCCCCACCGTCTTCTCAACAACACCAACATCCACACCCCTAACTCCCCTCGTGAAATTCACAGTCTTCAACCACTCCCTCGCATCCTCCTCACTATAATCCAGCTGAGTACTAATATACTTCACACTCTCCTCCTGATGCTCCTCAAAGTACTTAACACCCTGATCCAACTTCTCAAACAGCGCCTCCAATCTCCCATCATCCTTAGCCACCCTCTCGGTACTAGCGGCAATGTGCCAGCTCGGCCATGGCGTATAGATCTCGCCTATTCGCTTGATCTCGCCGTTGTCGTAGTATCGCTTACTGGTGAAGTGTTCCCACATGAAGAAGTCCGCTTCGCCGCTATTGACTCCGGCACGGAGCTTGTTGAATGTTTGCAGGGGGATGACGTTGAAAGGGTTAGGGTTTGAGGGGGTCAGCCAGCCTTGTTGGTCGGCGAGGACGAAGCCCATTACGTAGCTTCCTGAGCCGATTCGAGAGACGCCGATTTTGTTATTGCTTTGGAGGGAGGAAACGGATGTGAGGTTAGAGCGTGAGGGTCCGGTTGAGATTGCCCAGCCTGTTGGAGCATTCTTTCAGCTTTCCATTCGGGAATTAGGGGTAAAATGCGAAGAGAAGGGGGTCTTACATAAAGGTGTATCGACATATGTCCCAACCATCCTATATCCTCCATCTTTCTCCGTATCATCCTTTCCTAATCCTGCAATCCATCCCTCGGTCAGTCCGATTCCAATATCAATCTCTCCTGAGCGCAACGAGGTGATCATATGTCCGGTTCCCGAGGGAAAAGGGACAAGCTCCGCGTGTAGACCAAAGTGCTTTTGCGCATAGTGGAGTGGTGTAGAGAAGTGTTCTGGCACGAAGCCAATTCGAAGAGAGGTTGTTGCCATGTTGAAAGTAACCTTAGGTTTAAACTCGACTGTTAAAATAGGCGTGTCTCAAAAGGAGTCCGCGTCTTGGAAGAAGTCCGTACAAAAGAAATAAATAGTAAACGAATGGCGGGGTCCTGAGTTCATGGAGGGGCAACGGGTGAATCTCGGCAATGAGGGGAAAGAGCGGGTCTTCGGCTGGTGATTTACCCACCGCCGTCATAATTGCTTAAAGTTCCCCGTACTCCATACCTCACAACTATCTCTCCCTTTCAAGTTTCAATTTCACTACTCACACAATCTAACTCGCAATTCATTCACCTCTCTATCAACTCCCACCTCCACCACCAGCCTCCTTTCTCCCCAAATACTCCCTCCTCCATCCTCTCACATCCCACGAACCACTCCAGTCGATCTCCCACCACGATGGCCTCCACAACTGCCCAACGCCGCCTCTTCCAAGAATACCGCGCCCTCTCCAACAACCCCCCCGAAGGCATAACCGCCGGCCCCGTCTCCGAAGACGACCTCCTATACTGGGAAGCGTTGATCCAAGGCCCCGAAGGCACACCGTTCGAAGGCGGCGTGTTCCCCGCTGAGTTGAAGTTTCCAAAAGACTACCCCCTCGCACCCCCTTCGATGCGGTTCCTGGGCGAGGTGTGGCATCCGAATGGTATGTATCCCTTCCTGCCGTACATGTTCCAAATCGAATGGGGGATGGCCAAGCTGATAGATGAACAGTCTACCCCAGCGGCCTCGTCTGCATATCGATCCTCCACCCCCCCGGAGACGACCCCAACCACTACGAGCACGCCTCCGAGCGCTGGTCGCCCATCCAGTCCGTCGAGAAGATCTTGATTAGCGTCATGAGTATGCTCGCGGAGCCCAACGATGAGAGTCCTGCGAATGTCGAGGCGGCGAAGATGTGGAGGGAAGAGAGACCCAAGTATGAGCAGAAGGTTCGGGAGAGCTGTCGGAGGATGCTGGGACTTTAGAGGTGCGGGGTGGGTAGAGGGGGGGCTTGGTGGGTAGAGAGGGAGAGATATGTGAGGATTGGACGAGAAGGTTAATTCTGGGATAGGGGGAGGGAAATAGAGTGGTCTTTGTTTGTCGTTCCTGCATTGCGTTGTGGGAGGCTGGCGTTTATAGATTGGTGCTGGCCAGGGATTTCGAGGCAGCCTCTAGGGCTCCCAACTTTTCCTGCATTGATATCCGAATTCAAAGTTTGTTTGCATTCTCTTGCTGTCATGATATTTCACATTCGGTGGGCATGTTTGTCTGGGATCCTTGAAATACGGTTTCAATTCCCATTTCTAACCAAGAATCCATCCCTTTTACTCCATATGCAGAGCTAGTTAACACAGCAGAAATCATATCAGAACTCAATTTTCCAGTCCTCGGCAATGTTAATCGCAGGGTTCTTAACAACAGCCCAGGCCGCCTTGTTGCCCTCTTCCGCATGGAACTCCAATTGAGCTTCACCCTTTCCAACCTTGACAGTCTTCTTTGTCTCCCAGCTCTTAGGTGCACCAACGACAATAATGCGCTCAACCCCAACCGCCTTCATGCTCTTGATATACTTATCTGTCATCTTCCCCTTAGTCCCAAGGTTCGCGCTACTGAGGACGCCGTCCTTGAAGTCGAAAGCGCGCTTGATATAAGCGCCTGCTTCATAGTCGAATGAATCTCCATCATCGACATAGATCTCTCCCTGGGCCGTACTCTCCTTGCTGAGGACAACTACAAGTGTATAAGGATCCCACTTCATGAGACCACTGCTTCGTCTTGGTCGATCTTTGCGAGGAATGATATGGCCACCCTGCATCAGGAGTGGGATCTTCTCGAGTGGCGCAGAGATCGTCTGTGACCCTTTACCCGAGTACTTCTTGAAGTCGAAGTAGTCATAGTATTGTTCCTCATCTGCAATGTAGATGACTACACTGTCAGCACCTTCTTTGACAACAGGCTTGGCAAGAAGACCTGTACTTCCGACGAAGAATTGGTCGTCCACGGCAAAACCAGCTTCATCACCAGGGTACATGAAGTAGTGTGGACGCAAGATTGGTGTGCCGTTTACACTGGCCTCGTGGAATGCGGTATACCAAGCTGGCATGAGAGAATAACGGAGACGTAGGGCACGAGTGATGATGCCGGTGTAAGGATCCCCGACGAGATATGGCTCTCTTCTACGAGTGTCGATATGGGCGTGTCCACGGAAAAATGGGTAAAAGGCCCCAGCTTGATACCACCGAGTGAGTAGATCCTTCTCTGGGTTGCCGAAGAATCCTCCCACATCAGCACCAGCAAATGGATATCCTGCGATACCATTGTTGATAATCATAGGGAACCCAGCAGCGAGATGATCCCAGCTGGCTTGATTGTCACCGGTCCACATAGCGCCAACACGTTGACTGCCAGCATAAAATGATCTAGTCAAAACGAAAGGACGGCGAAGAACCCCCTTTTCACGCTCCAACATGGCTTGGTAGGTAGCGTTATGGAAAGTCAAGCCGTTGATGTTGTGAAGATCACGATGCTCCCAATTCCCATGGTGTAGATTGTCTTTGGGCATGGTGGTCTCAGGACCGTTGAAGACCGAGGGCTCATTCATGTCGTTCCAGATGAACAAGTTGGCCATCGTCCCCTTGAATGCACTGTACTTAAAAAGTCCAATCCACCACTTGATAGCAGCAGGGTTGAAGCAATCAATCCAATGGGAAGATCCAGGCCAGCACCAACCTTCGTACAGGTTGCCATCTTTGTTGTTTACACCGAAGTTCTTCTGCTTCAACTCTTCCACAACTGGATATCCAGCTTTGTTCTTGATGTGAGGATCGATAATAGCAACCAATTTTCTGTCAGATTCATCAAGCTGCTTGAGCATTCCAATTGGATCAGGGAAGGTAAGAGGGTCCCAAGTGAAGTATTGTTTGTCATCGGTGTACTCGATGTCCAACCAGATGACATCGTACGGAATTTGATGCTTAGACATCTTTCTATCAACATCCTTGACATCTTCGTCGCTGTTGTAATTCCACCGACATTGGTGATAGGCAATAGAAAACTCGGGTGGGAGCTGAGTATATCCGGTAAGCTCGCCATAAGCTTTGGTGACATCACTTGGTGTGGGACCAAGGAAGACGAAGACATCAATCATACCACTCTCGGAAAACCAGTGAGTGTGTGTATCAGTCTTCGAACCAATACCAAGACTGAGAGGATTGTGAGCCTCCTTTTGTTTGGTGATGTCGATCCAGGTTTCCGCTGCATTTAGCCAGAAAACGCCAACAGTTGAATCCTTCTTGTGGGCCTGCATGAACGGAATGGAGCCATAAAGAGTCATAGGGCTGTCCATGATGTATTCAAAGACATCGGCATTGTAAAGACGATAAGGATCATTGTGATTGCCATCTCCTCCTCGGGTTTGCTTCAAGGACAATGGTCCTGCGTGTTCCGGAATGCCATAGACGTGCTCGTAGCCGGGGAATGTGATATCCAGAGAAACGCTTTCGGGTCCTTTGGGTTTCGAGTCGGTCTGGCCACCAAAGGGTTCGTCCCACCACGTGCTTTCATCCTCACCAGCTTCAACCTCAGGAGCTGGGGTCTCCTCGTCGCCTTCCTTCTTCTCGGGTTCGACCTTCTCAATCTTCGGCCGCCAGTGTTCGACATTCAGTAGCCCTCGATCATTGAGCTTAATTTGAGTAGCGCCATCTCTCTTGAAGTCAACAGAGAAAGGAGCGAAGGTGATCACCGCCTGGAATTGGCCTTCGCTACCATAGGTGACAGTGCTGCGGGTCGCTTCTCTCGACTCTGTGGCAGTCTTGCTAACGTCCAGACCTCCAACGATGGTCCAAGATTCAGCCTCGTTGTATCTCTCCTTTCGTGCAATGCTGTTATGCCGGAGTTCGATTTCGCCCTTTTGACGCCTCTCCTCGTCAATTGTGACTCTCGCAGACCCCGATTGTAGGAAGGTGATGGTGACTGGTAGCCTGACCGTTTCACCGTTCTTGTTGATCGTTTTGAGGATTGTGCCTTGGAGCAGTCCATCCTTCCAGGTCAGAGACTCGGCAGCTATTCGAAATGGTGCCTCCCATCCAGAAACTCCCGCCGCATCAGCGTATGCTCGATTTCGTTTGCAAAATCCCGCCTGATCGCAAGTCTTAAAGTTTTCATGTTTTACAGCAGCTATGGGAAGTGTTAGCATGAATGGCTGAGGCTATATTTGATGGTACACACCCGTTGATAAAAATAGACAGCAGAATGCGGAAACGAGAACCAACAGAGATGCCCATCGCGAGGGCGGCGCCAAAGAGCGACGCATTATGGAGGAGTGCACTATATTGGAGTAGGGGAAAGGGCGGACCGAACGATTGAAGCACTGTCCAGCAATTGCTGAGGAGCAGATGGAGTTGAAGCTATTTCAAGCTGTCCTCTCCTGGAGTGTTACCCCTGTACGCTTCAAACGTCTTGGCAACAGACTCGCTTTCTGCCTTGCATGAAACAAGGCCACAAGGCATCAACTCTCGCCAGGGGTAAAATGCCAAGTACGGAGGTACGGATTCGGTGCCGCCCCACCTAACCCCTCCAAAAATTGATTCTTGCTTCCTGTGAATCCTCTCCCCTCCATGTCCAACGACGAACAAAACGATCCAGAAATCTTCAAACACTTGAGCCCAAAGACTCAGGCATATTTACGAGTCAACAGACAGCAAAAGTTAAAGCAAGAAAAGCTACACGCAGCCAACATGTCTGACGAACAAACGTGTGTGCCGATTACCCCTCATCCACACTTGGTGTTTTCTAGCGGTGAAACTAACATTCTTAACAGCTTCATTGCCATCAAGCCCGATGGAGTCCAGGTATGCCCTTGGACTCATGGATAGCTATCAAGAGCTTCACACTAATTGGCATACCAGCGTGGACTTATCAGCCCGATCATCGGTCGATTCGAGAACCGTGGGTAAGAAGCCAAATATATTCCAGTTCGATGCCCGAAAGGGTTTGACGAAATTATAGTTACAAGCTCGTTGGCATCAAGATGATCACCCCAGGCAAAGAGCACCTCGAGAAGCACTGTCCGTAGCAGTATTGTTTAGGAAGTTGTCGGCTTAGCAGCTAACACAATCCCAGACGCTGATCTTTCTTCCAAGCCATTCTTCCCAGGACTCATCAAGTGTATGTGGTCCCCAAGCTTCTAAAGGCGCATCAGCTAATTGTAGATAGACATGGAAAGTGGACCAATCTGCGCTATGATCTGGGAGGGTCGTGATGCCGTCAAGACTGGCCGAAGTAAGTTCTTGGTCTCTCAACTTCAAACTATCTGCTAACATCCTCCTCAGCCCTCCTTGGCGCCACGAACCCCCTTGCCTCTGCCCCAGGTAGCATCCGTGGTGACTTCGCCATCGATGTCGGACGCAACGTCTGCCACGGTTCCGACAGCGTCGAGAACGCCAAGAAGGAGATTGCTCTCTGGTTCAAGGAGGGTGAGATCACTTCATGGAAGTCTGCTCAACACGACTGGATCTACGAGAAATAGACTATCTCGTCAGAACCATCTACATAGCGGTATCCGGATATCTCGAGAGTTTTGAAGGACGGATGCTGGATACGTGGCAAAAAAGCTTCTTCGTATGAATTGATTGGCCTTTCTGGTCTTCAACTCCACCGTTATTCGTTGTCTGTTGTATCGTGTCTGAGATATGCTGCTTTGCTGGCGGGCGGGGTCTCACTGGACTCCACCACCGCCTGTCGAGGTAGTTCCTGCAGCTCTGCTATTTTTGCTTGATGTCGCTTTCTTTCCGAACAACCTCCCAAATCGTCCAACGCCAATCCTCGCAAACCAAGGTGTCGCCCAAACGCTCAAAATAACCCTTACTGGCAGCAGAACTTTCGTGATACCATACGCCGTAGCAACCTCGACTAGTATCCTCGTCCCCCTTCCGGCACTTTGTGATACTGTGCTCCCATCGACATGAATTTCTGCCTCCCCATGCTCTTTACTAAATCCAAACCAGCCTTTCCTTCGAAAATATCGCCCAAACTTCTCCACGCCATCGTTTATGTATTGGGCTTTTGACCAGCTCTGTTCCCAGTTGATCAGCATTCTCTCTAATTATGTAGCTTCCCAGATGCCAGCAATGGCCCCCTCAATATTCCTCGCTCTGATGTATGGAATCGGGACCTTACCTCCGGCAACCACTCCGTATAATGAAACACCCCCGCTAATCCCACCAACGGTACAATCGCTGTAATCTCGTGTAGTATCAAGAACGCCACGACATGGGAAACAGGCGCCGTGCGTAGACCGTTCGTGTATGGGTGCAGGAACTTGGGGAGACGCCCAAGGACGCGATCGATTCGGGTAGAGGATGTTGATTGGAAGCGCGGTTGAGAGATGTGATGGTTGTAGATTGGAGAGGAGCTTCGGGGACGGGTTCGCCAGGAACGGAGAGGGCGGGAGAGAGACATCACATTGTTGTTGGAGGGCAGGTTGAATTGCGGCGATTTGATATTGGGGATGGGGTGAAGGAAGGGAAAGCTATGGTGTGAGACTATTGATCTCCACCTCAAGCATTCGACAACGGTTTAACACTCTTTTCTCCAACAAGACACAATTTATTGCAAGACAAGGTCGTTTGTATTCCTCTGCACCAAGGGGATATTTAACTAGCCGCAAAAATCTCCTCCTCCTGCCTCCTCCGTGGTGCTAAACACTCAAAGCTCTACTTTGTAATAACTCTAATCCTTCTCCTCCTCGCAGCGTCTCCACTTTTCCATTCGCTAACCACAGCCCAACGCCCTGTGCGCACACCTCACTCGCTTATGGAGTTTCTTCGGCCGCAACGTTTTGGACGCAAAAGATATATAGGATGCGACAACGAAGCGCAAAAGCAGCATCCCAACAGTCGAGGATAGCAAAAGCAGGTCCCACCGAGAATCGAACTCAGGTCTCAGGAAGAATAATTTTGATGTTATCAAAATCCTACGTGCTAACCAGCTACACTATGGGACCGTCTCACTTGGGATGTTGTGATTGGATGACTGCACGACTGCATTTTAGTATATACCACCTGCAAAGGGAGGCCTGCAGACTTGATCCCCTATCCCCGTGAACAACCGAGAATATATCTCGGTTGAATTCTATGGTACCTATCGAAGAACTCTGTAGCTCATGTCACATTAGGCGGTCTAGGTTCTCTCATCTGGGATGGGAGGGGTACCCAAATTCACATTAGATAGATCGAAATTCTGGTAATCATATACTTCCTCTGGATCTGGTGACGGTTCAACGCCTGGAATGGGATTGGCGTTGTTAGGGGCGGTGGTGATATCTGGTGACGGTTCAACGACTAGAGTGGGATTGGCATTGTCAGGGACGGTGGCGATCCCAATACGCCTGTCTACTGCCGCCACACTCGCTCTGTTGGCCTCTCTTTCGTCTCGAAATCTCTCTCGTTCCGTTCTCGCCCACTCTTCCTTCACATAGACGTTGATGGTTTCAAATTTAGCGTTGGCTAATCTCCGAAGTGTATCTTGCTCTTCCTTGGCTTCTAGTAACGCTTTGTTCTTCTCCTGTGTAGCCTTTTTTTTGCTTTCCAGTGCTTCCGCTTTGGCTTGAGCAGCTTCTTCGTCCTCCTTCACCCGTTGGCGTGCTTTTAGTTTTTGAGCCTCAGCCCTCTCCTCCTTTCTGCGTAAGTCTCGGGCCTTTTTTTTCTCTTTTGAAGCCATTGTCGAGGGTGCAGCCCTACTCGGTTTTGTCGCCGAGTTTTTCTTCCCTTGAAGTTGATTAGGACTGTTGGTCTGAGCCGTGGAGTATTCGGCAAGATAATATACATCTTGTTCCCCCTGAAATTCATTAAGGCCCATAGTCTGAGCCGTGGAGTATCCAGCAGAGTAATCTATATCTTGTTTCCCCTGAAATTCATTAGGGTTCTTAGTCTGAGCCATGGTGTATCCGGTAGAATAATCTATAGCTTGTTCCCCTTGAAATTCATTAAGGCCCATAGTCTGAGCCGTGGTGTATCCAGTAGAATAATATACATCTTGTTGCCCCTGGAATTTATTAAGGTTCCTGGTCTGAGCCATGGTGTATCCGGTAGAATAATCTATATCTTGTTCCCCTTGAAATTCATTAGGGTTCTTGGTCTGAGCCATGGTGTATCCAGTAGAATAATCTTCATCTTGTTGCCCCTGAAATTCATTGGAGCTCATAGTCTGAGCCGTGGTGTATCCAGTAGAATAATATACATCTTGTTGCCCCTGGAATTTATTAAGGTTCCTGGTCTGAGCCATGGTGTATCCGGT
>MU251481.1:0-12238 GCA_019669835.1 Amylocarpus encephaloides | reverse complement strand
GTGTATCCAGTAGAATAATCTTCATCTTGTTGCCCCTGAAATTCATTGGAGCTCATAGTCTGAGCCGTGGTGTATCCAGTAGAATAATATACATCCTGTTGCCCCTGGAATTTATTAAGGTTCTTGGTCTGAGCCGTGGAGTATCCAGTAGAATAATTTGCATTTTGCTGCCATTGAAATTGATTGGGGTAGTTGGTCTTCGTCGCGGAGTTTCCAGCAGAATAATTTGCATCTTGCTGCCTTTGAAATTGATTAGGGTTGTTCGTCTGAGCCATGGAGTATCCAGCAGAATAATCTGCATCATTTTGCCATTGAAATTGATTGGGGTTATTTGTCTGAGCCATGGAGTATCCAGTAGAATAACCTGCATCTTGTTGCCATTGAAAATGATTAGGGTTGTTCGTCTGAGCCATGGAGTATCCAGTAGAATAACCTGCATCTTTTTGCCATTGAAATTGATTGGGGTTGTTTGTCTGGGCCATGGAGTATCCAGTAGAATAACATGCATCTTGTTGCCATTGAAAATGATTAGGGTTGTTCGTCTGAGCCATGGAGTATCCAGTAGAATAACCGGTATTTTCCCCACCAGAGATCTCGCCAAAATCAGCTGGTGAAAAGCTAGAATCGCTTCTTTGAGGTTGTGGACCGGCTTCATTCCACAGTTTTTCAAGCTCGTCGGCTTGAGAGCTTGGGGGAATAAAACCTCCAATTCTATATGGACCTCTCTGTTCTGGGTAAGAATTTTGGTTATTCCAATCCATTTCGGAAGTGTTTGGAGGTCTTGTGTGATAGAGAATCAGTGTTGATGTTTCGGTGTTTCTTCCTGGAGGTGGAATTCAAAGGGTCCAATGTTCAAGATTTCATTGTATATAGCGAAGGAAACAACGAGTAAAGTTTAAGTTGCGATATTTATACTTCTCATCTTGTCTTGTGAATAATATACTGAGGTGGTTGATCGTGATTGTATATTCTCGAATATGTTCCAACACGGTAGCACTGCCAATAGTGGAGGCTCGCCATCATCTATATAAACTAATGATGTAGTGAAACGACCCTGTGCTACTTAACATCATGTGACCGGTTCAAATAATAAGAATAGTTCAACGAGTCTCTAGAGCCTAGAGTGGACATATACACACAAGCATTTGTTCCTAAGAATACCTGCAAGCCAGGACAGCATGTTGTCGCCTCCTCACTTGGCTCTGGATGTCAATATCGTATCACTATTCTAATTTCATTTGTTAAGGGGGTGGTTAGTATCATTGTTGTAAGCATCTGCCACGTGAGTTTGTTTGAATGGTGAATGCATTGGTGGCTCAGATGAGTAAACGCTTGGGTCTCGTGATGGATTCGACATTCTGTACAACACAACAAAGAGAGGAGGAGAAAAGTCTTTCCACGCTACCTTCCGATAATATCAAAGTACTAAAGAACTAAGCATGATCACTTCTTGTGATCCCGCTTTATTTTGATAATATCAAAGCAGTCGAGTGCGAAACATGACCAGCCACTGGTGATTTCTCGCCACTGTTATAGAGATGGCCAAAATCTCAACTGTATGGAGTAGCTTGTCGAGAAGAAGAGCGTACAGGTCTAACGGAGGGAGCCAGGGAGGCTTGGCGAAACGAGGATTCGAAGATGATGGACGTATTCAAACAGGCGTCTTGAATTCCAGATCAAGTGTATAGGAGACTCAGATGAAAACAAAATGGCAAAGGGGTAAAGGCTCTCACAAAAATCCGAGAAGATCGCACTACCTCGTTACTTCTTTGGAAGGGAGCTTCTGAATGGCAAGATACCACCCTTTTCACTACGTCGCTATGGCTTATCGCTACAGATCATTACCTAACTATATGCGTTAATATCTCCTTTCAGGAAATGAAGTCACTAAATCAAATAAACATTGCCCGATTACATAAGAATGCTTCCTGGCTATTGGGGGAAGGATTGCGCTGAGAAGGTACTGTGATGTGGCGTTAAAGATAAGTAGAAAGTGTCAAAATTTGGAACCCTCAATTGGGCAAGTGCTTATAGAATATTGTTGACATTACCAAGAGAGTGTCATGTACTTCTTATGAGTAGGGCGCAGAATAACTGTCGACCTCCCTTTATTTGACTTCAACCTACCACTGAACTTTCACACTCACTCTATACTCTCCAATCCCCCTCTTTTTCGCCTCCTCCAATATCGCAATTGTAGCAGTAGCGCCCACCCGACTCACCCCCAAAGCCCTCATCCTTAACAAATCATCCAGTGTCCTTATACCACCGGCAGCTTTGATCTCCAATTTCCCACCACTATTGTCACTCATAAGTTCAAGGTGCTCAATCGTAGCACCACGGTAATTATAGTCTCCCGTCTTAGAATCCTTGACAAAGCCATAACCAGTTGACGTCTTGATAAACGCAATGTTGAGCTTGGTGCAGATTTGTGAGAGACGGATAATTTGCATAGGTTGGAGGTAGTCGTTCTCGAAGATGACTTTGAGGATGGCGCCGCGCTCCGTGATGGCATTATTTATGTGCGAGAGCTCCCGCTCGACGAATTCCCATTTTCCGCTCAGAACACTGCGAAAATAAGATCAACCTTCGTGGGGGTCCTTCCGACAGAATAGAATTGCGATAAGAGAGGGAATGCATTTCTCACCGTCCAACATTAACAACGACATCGATTTCAACTCTTCCATTCTCGTTATCTGCTTTGCACTCTTCCACTGCACGAATGGCTTCGAATACTTTGACTTCTGTAGTCGAGTTTCCATGCGGGAATGCAATGACGGGACAAAGTCCAACTTCAGAGCCTCTGAGGTGGAGCTTTGCGAAGAGAATATGGTATGGCTTTATACAAGCTGTGATTTCATCAGTTAAGTGGGCCACAGGGAATGAAAATAAACATTGATAATGGAAATTTTGAGACTTCAGTGGAGATTTGTTTTCTCCTCAAAACGTGCACATACCAGTAGCAACGCCATATTTCTTCGCAATCTCCAGCCCCTCTAAGACCTCATCATCTGTCATCGTAGGATGCAGCAAGCTATGATCAATCATTTGCGCCAAATCAGCCAGACTGACTTCTACACTGTCCGGTCTTGTTCTGACCATTTTAAGGACAGGAAGTGCTTCCGATAGCTGCAAAACAATTGATAGAAGATGAGTAGAATTAAATGCGGTAAAAAAAAAGTGACACTTGGATGTGAAACTTGCGGGAGAGAGGTTAAATAAGCGTTGAAAAGAGGGGGCTGGGGCTTTACCGAAACGGCAATTTGGCTAACTTTAGGGGCAGAGCCACAACAATTGTGGGGCAATCAGTAGCACCGCAGTTTTCATTTGATACGAAGAGTTCTCATCTCAAAGATGTCTCTCTACAAGTTTTCAACCAAAAATATTGCAGTAAATTTGTAGTAAATTTTGAGTAGGAAAATCGAGCCTGTGTCTTAGTAATCTGATTGTCACTGTGCCGAGCCAGGATGAGAAGAAGTTGGCCAAAGGTAGTATGGCGTCATCGTTGATGATTTTGGTCTTGCTTTCCGGTGCTTTCTTGAGATGTGTAATTCGGGTTTATGCCCGAGGGATTAACAGATGTCTTTCCTACCAACCTTATCCTTCTCTTCACATACAAATATAGTAGAGTTCCGTGTTATGATTGTTAAGAAAGTAATATTCCCGTGTTTGCATCAACCCCATGAGCTGCGCTTTCAATTTACTATCTAAGGCAGGATGTTACAAACTAGCACACTATGATTACACTGGCGCCCTTCTTGATACTACCCCCCTACAACCTTCTCAGATTCTCCCAGAGATTGATATGGGTAGATAACCGCTATATCGACACGATTGATACATAGTTCTTTGGCAGCCTTTCTGAGGGCATCATCGGTCTCGGGGTACCAATTTACCCCAAAGGTGCCAGTGCCGAGTATGGTCTCTGGGATAGAAGACATGTCTACATAAGTGGTGGCAAAATGTTTCTGAAAATGCTTCTTGGTGTTGTGCTGCCTGGATGAAGTTATTCAGATACGTTAGTACACGATTTGGTTAGCGAGTAAGTGGAATAGGAGCCAGATTTAGTAAAGATTTAAGAACTCGTGTGAAGATACGAATCAATCCTGAACTGACGACAGATGGGAACGCAGTGGGCAACTCTGGAAGGAGCTGTCTATTAGACTGAAAGCACTTTCCTATTGAGCAGCTTGTCCAACCTCGATAACAGGATAAGTGCACTCGCCTCGAGGTTGGAGATATTGCTAGGCTTGGAAATCGTGCTACCAACTCTACATCCAGGTTTTAGCCAATGATCTCTTATTCAGAAGTGACAAAGTCTCTTTCCGGAGGTTCAAATTCCCGTGCTACTTGTCGATCTGTTGGTTTGTTGGTTCATGCAATGCACATCTTTAAATTGCATCGAGCCCTTCCGAAGACGTTCTTACTCGGAGTTTTGTCTTAACCCCCGTGCAGGATAGCATGCCACTAACCACTTTTAAATTCGGAATCATCGTGATTGGCATTCCTAGAACCATAAGATCGGAAAGGGTGTTCAGTTCCCCGGTAGACCGGGATCCAATTGCACGCAGTCAACTACTTAATAAAGGTTCGTTCCAATGCGCGCTGCTTGGATACGGGTACCCAAAGAGTGTAGATTACACGGTCAAGCATGGGAACACGAATAACAGTTGAGCCACCAAACATTTCGAAACCACTTTGTGTTCATCGTAAATGCTCGACGGTACAAGAACAAGACATAAAACTGGCCCGCTAGACTGGATATGCAGTATAATATACCGAGATCAATGGTCACCTTTAAGCACCGAATAACTAGTCAGGGATGGAGGGGGTAGGGAGGAGATTCACCTCGCTCAAGTAACCGATCCATGAGATACCTCTATGATAGCGATGGTGGTCAAAAGCAGAAGCGTTATGGCTATTGCACGGGCAGATTCTGAATAATTAGGTAGGACATCATCGGCAGCGCCTATTGTTAAGATGTCCAAGCTGTTTTACAGATAATGTCCCTGAGCTTCGGGTTTCCCGTTTTGCGATAATATCACAATCATAATTCCTGGCTACCTGAGGGAATGGAAAGCGCACTGAGCGTTGTTGTGGAGTATTGTTCGGTGGATTGGTGGCTCTCTCATGGTATGCGTGGCAGTCACTCTACCGGAAGGGTATGGAGATCACAGGTAAGTACAAATCTAGGCGCCTTGAGGGATGTTTGCTACAAAGGCCGGAGTGCAGCATCATTTTTTGCCACAAACAGGCAAGCCAAGGAGCTCACCGAGTATGGGATGTATCGTCTTTGATCGATGTCGGATCCTGGCGGTAAATCTGACCCTTTTTGAAATACTGCAAGGATTTATCATTGATATTGAAATATGCCGTGCGTGTACTGTAGATCACGGTCTAGACTCAAGTATTTTATGATTTCTATCGGAAGATGGTACTAATTTGGATGGTGGTGCCAAACTCGCAGAAGGAACATCCACACCCAACCCGGTTTTGGTATTGTCATGTAACCTAACATGAGAAGAACTGTGGGTTGATAATCACATCTACTGTAAAATGCCCACAAGCTTGACCTATTGGTATCAAACTCAGACATTGGACCATTGTTCCTCTGCGCCTTCGAGGTTATCGTCATATAAAAAAATGTGGGTACATTCTGACGTTGTAGTATGATGCTTGCAGATAGAAGCCAATGGTATGATAACTCGTTTACTGAAGTGCATGGCTTGAAACTGTACAAGCATTCACCTGACATTTGGAGCCAACACCGAGTAGCTCCATCTAAAGAGTGGACACACTTGCATGGATATTAAGTGCTGATCCATTACCCAAGATCCAGGCTGCAAATTACGGGTATGGGTCATTGGAACCTTCAATATTTGCATTGAATGTCCTTGAACAAGGTCGCAATTAAACTGGCCTGTAACTTAAATTCTGCTTGGCTTCGGCTTGAAGATCAAATCCTGCCTTGGTCCTTGGCCTTCCATTTAACAAGAAGGCAATTTTATTTCTATCCTTTACGGTGTCTGAGTTTATGTAACGCTTGTATTGGAGAATTCTAGTAATCAACAAATACTCCTAAAGTTTCCAACTCATCTTGTGGGTGGCCAAGAGTTCGGACACGTCCAACCGAAGGGAAATATCTCAGTGACAATCTGTGCTACACTTTATGGATGGCTCTTGTGGATAGAATTCATAAATTTCTACTTGCAAGCACCTAAAGAAAATTCAAATCTTTCCACAGAGTTGCCGCTTGTAAATGTCTTGTCAATAGAACTTGGGGTTAGTGAATAACTCTCTAATAGCCGTTACCCGAGAGCAGAACTCCATTGCATTGAATTCTCTGGAATACTTCCTCTGGATCGGACATAAGACTAGCTTTGTGCAACCTTCTAAGGCTTTCTGGCCCGTAACCTACCAGAGTGTTTTGTGTGAAGGATGCATCATTCATAAACTGAAAGCCAAGCAAATGTTTCTTGGAGAAAGCAAGGTATTTAATGTCTTCCTCGAAAAGGTTCATGGTATTGTGCGCCGTCTTATCCTCGGATTCCAGAGTCCACCCCACCAATGCAGCATGCCCTAATAGTGTTATTAGCATTGAGTTGACGTCGCACTCGTCCGAATCCTTCATGTTTGGCCTTCGGACGGCAACCTGAGTGAGTTACCCCCAGCGTCTTTGCCTTTATATACTCCTGATTCCCCATCGGCTGGATGGTGTAAGATAACATCGTGGATGGTATATTGAACAAATAAACTAAAGAGAGATATAGTATTGTGCCTTAGCCTAGATAAACGACTCGATTATCTGAGGTAATTCGAGGAGGGAGGAAGGGTGTACAAAAGCACGGGGAGGGTAGGAGGGAGAAGAGATTCCGGAGGTATAACCTAGGCAGCTATACTATTTACTACTAGGTCGCGTAAGGGCCTTAGTAGAGGGGTTTTTTTTAAAGTTTTCCTATAGAATAGTACACGTTACAGGCTTGGTCACGGTTATTACGGAGGTGTAAGAAAAGGCAGGAATCGCCTCCTTAAGTACGCAGAACTAGCTCAAATGAGTGCCTAGGGGGCTCTATACCGTTAATGAGGTTATGTTTTTATTAAAGAGTGAAAGTACCCCCTCGAGGAGGGGGGGTGCTCTAGCTAGGGATAAGAGGTTGCCTTGATATGTTATATATAGTCGAGGACTCAGACAGCACAATAAAACTCAGAAACAAGCAAACAAACTCGAAGCAATCCGCCAATAAATCGACAACCACCAAAAAGGCTATATAAGCTTTATTATAAGCAATCTCGCCTGCATGAGAATCCTTTCACGACCCAAAGCAGAATCTGGACAGAGCCGAACGTCGCATTGGAAATATTGGCCCCACTTATAAATCACGTGGTTATAGACGTGGGGGTCGCTGTAACGAAAAGCGGCAGTATTTATCAGCAGCCAAGGCGGCCTAAGCCGCATCGGGCTCTTCACGATAAGGCTGAGGAATATGAGGCATACTGGCCGGAACATGCCATCTCCTCCCATCTCCACCATCACTTGTCGAAGATATTCTACAATCCTCTCCCACATCAACATTCGCACCTCCATCTAAACTCATCATATGCGACGCTTCTCTTTCATGTCTTTACGCCATTCCTATCGTCTCCATGCCGCCCCGAATACGCACGGTTGAGGGATCTTGCTGGTCCTGCAAAGAACGACGTGTGATATGCGACCTCACGCTTCCTGCTTGTACGAAATGTACTAAGACGAACCGCCAATGCGATTATGGCGCCGTGCGTTTAAAATGGACCGATTGTGTGGCTTCGAGAGGACGGTTCGCGGGCAAGAAGGTTCCTTTATATCCACCGCCTAAAATGCGAAAGAACAACGACCATCACCTCATGTACTTCGCGAAAGAACTCCTCCCGCGCTTCAACCTGACGAACACGGTACCGGTCATCGACCTGAAGATGCTCGAGAAGGATCCAGTACTGCTGCAAAGTGCCGTTGCTGTCGCACACGCCCATGCAGCGTATCGGACGGACGATGGGAAGGCTTTAAGTTTGCAGAGGATTCAGAGTCGGAATCGGGCGTTGAAGGTATTCCGGGAGCAATTGATGGGTTCTCCATCGGACGATATGACGGGAAGTCTATTCATCGCAAACGTGCTTCTCTGCATTTTGGACGGCATAATCGAACCGATATCCGACAGTTCCGCGACACATCACCATTTGGTGGGAGGAAAGGCGATTCTGAAGCAATGGCCCGGTGCGAAAGGGGTATTCCAGTTGAAATTCGAGCTTCCCATTTTGATGCTATCCATCTTTGCTACGATGGATCTTACGCATTCGTTGCTGATAGGCGACGCACCATACTTCGAAGCCTCATCATGGACAGAATTCGGCGATTGCGAGTCCTGGTGGGGTAATATTCCAGCGAACGACGATTTCCTAAAGATAATGGCTATACTAGCGAAGTTAGCTAGGCTTGGATCTGCGGTCCGAATGGGCACAACCGAAATTGAAATCGGAACACTCTTGGCTATTCAACAGGCTCTAGATAAACAAGTCAACATTTTGGAGGACATCAAACCTACAATAGCAAGCATGGAATGGGCAGCATTCTGCGCAGTCTACCGCTTCTCTGCCTCCGTGTATCTCTACCGTGCTCTGAGTGGTCTCCAAGTCGACCACCCTCTAGTGCAGGCGTCGGTCACCAGCTGCATCGACATACTCGAACGAAGCGAGCTGCCCGAAAGGCTGCAACACTGTATCCTGTTTCCGTTGTTGGTGATATCGTCTCATTGTGTCGTGGCTGGCCAGCGGAAGGCAATACTGAAGAGCCTGGAGACAACGTCTGTGTATTTGTCCTTCGAAAGTATGAGATCACTTCAGCGCTTTCTTGAGAAACGGTGGTTGAAACTCGACAAGATCCCGGAAAGCAGGGACATGACCTGGTGGGAGTACTTTGATGAGATTGCAAGTGTATCCTGCTTGTTCTGAAGGGCTACCACCAATACACACCTACAAACGCGGAGAGAAGTTGCAGCCAGAGCCTAGCCCTATCTCGTCCTTGCTTCTTCAATGGGCATCATCGCATACTCGCCAACTGACAGCCGAGTGCGGTGTATGAATAGAACCTTGAACTTGAACTCGAATAAATGTCGACGTCGATTAAGCGAGCCTCACAGTCGATGGTTTCTAACTCGGTCCAAATGGGTTTATGAAAGGTCTTTTGTCACCAAAGACAACCACCACGGCAGTATGCAACAGCTATATACATGTTCGTGAGGCTACGATGCTGTGCGAATCAGCACGTTTTGCACCAGGGCCGGATGCCTCGAAACAGCAATAGGATGTCTTGAAGCAGCAGTTGGCAAGACCGTCTTACCAGGCCTCTTGTCAGGCCTCTTGCCACTGTTACAAATAGCTACCGGATCCTTCCCCTACTTGATGCATTCGAACTTCCCCGCAATTGACAGTTCTTGGAACCCGAGTACAGATGCTCCCCTGTTCGAATATCGCTATTTATGGCCTTATCATTCGCCTCTTTGGGACTCAGCCGGTCTCCACAACTTTGATTCGGAGTAACCCTCGATAAGACAGCCCAACCCAACCTCTTCGGCCCTCGTTTACAGATGTACATCTTCCTACCTATTTGGTGTGGCAGCATTATTTTCCTCCACAATCATCAATCCTCCAAATTCTTTGCCGGAAAATCACTCTTTTCTGGCCAATCATATACAACCTTCGCCATGCTTCCTTCACAGGTCCTCAAGGCTTGGGAAGCATGTGACCTCACTGACACTCTGTTCGTCTTGGTCTGCACTGTCTTCTGCTGGCCCATTATACCTGCGGTTGGCCTTGCTTATAGTGGTTATTCGCACCGCCGCAATGGCATGGCATCGTTCATGCCGTCATTGCTTGTGATGGGAGTTTGTACCGTCCAGTGGTTCTTCATCGGATATTCTCTTGCTTATGGGGATGGCTCTGGAGTCATTGGTGACTTGAAGCATTTCATGCACAATGGCGTGCTGGCGGAGCCATTCGGGACGATCCCAGCGATTCTTTTCAGCGAGTTTCAACTCATCTTTCTTGCAACCGTTTGTGCTATTACTGTAGGAGGATTTTGTGAACGTGGAAGAGTCATTGCAGTTGTACCTTTTATCTTCGTAAGTTGCAGTCGCTGATGAGGATATCGGAAACATCTGACTTCAATAGTTATGGGCGACATTCATCTACTGCCCTTTGGCTCATATGGTGTGGTCCGACAATGGTTTCCTAGGTAACATTGGGGTACTTGATTTTGCTGGTGGAACTCCGGTGCACATTTGCTCTGGGGCCTCTGCCTCTGCTATATCAGTGTATCTTTCTTACCCCTTGTTCCGGTCCAAGAAGTCCACGGTTCGCCATCCTTCGCACCTCGAACTGCATAAGCCAGGCAACTCCATGTCTCAATTGATCGCTCTAGTAATCATCTGGAATGCGTGGTTGGCTTTTGATGCAGGAACCACACTTAGCCTGAACTTCAAATCGATCATGGCTCTGTGTGTCACCAACTTGTGTGCGTCAGGAGGGGCAATGACCTGGGCTTTCATGACCTACTGGGAATGCGGCAAATGGTCTCTCGACTCGACTTTCATGGGTGCCCTCGCAGGACTTATAATGATTACCCCATCAGCAGGTTTTATTGATATGACCACATCATTCTGCTTCGGTGTTGTCGGTGCCGTCATTTGTCGTCAAGCTTTGCGCATCAAATCCACGAAACTTGCGGCACGGCTTCGCTGGGTTGACAATGGTGATACTTTTGCGACCCATTGTATTGGTGGCATCGTTGCTACTCTTTCGACTGGGCTTTTCGCCCGCAAAGAGGTGGCTGCCTATGATGGAGCAACGATTATTGATGGCGGTGTGATTTTCGATGGAAATACCCGGCAGCTTGGAATACAACTGTTGGAAGCTTTTGTCGGCCTGACTTGGTCTTTTGTGGGATCATACGCAATCATTGCACTCATTGATTGCGTACCTGGGTTTGAAGTTCTGGCAACAGATGAGTATGCTCGCCCCCAGATCTGATTTTATGAACTGCCCTTGCTCACTTGAATAATTGCAGGGACATCGTTTCCGGCATGGACGTCGCCGAGATGGAGGAATTATTCGAAGGACAGTTGGAAGACGACTACCACCCTTTCAATATTGGAGATGTTGCACTAGACTAATTTAATAGCCATGGGATCCTAGGCTTTGACCGCAAAAGCTTGGTCTTCCTATAAAAATATACTATTTAATTGCCTATTCAATTGCCATAGATGCCTTTGAAGTCAATTCGAATGGATCACCTGCGGTCGTCTAGTGAAATTCCTGGGCTCTAGCAGTGACTAGCATATCCTAATTGTCGCAAGATTGTCTTGATCAATTCCACCACGTCCAGGGGTAAATAAATGTGAAACGACGGTACAGGATTTAACCAATGGGAGGCCGGAAGTGGCTCTCCTGGCCAGGTGATTGGACAGACCCCTCGGATCTTGAACAGTGTTTGGACTCGCCTAACGTATACGTTGTACGGAAGGGGGTTTTCAAAATTAATGCAATAAGGCGGTGAGCCCATTCTGCCGCCGCTTTATTTCTACCATCTTCCATCAACACCACTCACTTCTTCCCATCAACACTCTACAGCATTTCACAATGGGACGCGTACGCCCTGAATACAAGACTCCTAAAAAGTCTCGATTCTTTCACTTGCTAGAACAGGGTAACAACATTCCTGCTGCAGCTAGAGAGCTGAAAATCGATCCTTCTACTGCTTGGCGCTGGACCAAAGCCTGAGCGTACTACTAGAAAACGCCTGGCTATTAAGCCATTAGGTCGACCACGCATCATAACGGACGAACATATTAAGCAAATGATCCAATGGATTACTGGGCACTACGACCGCCGTATCCTACCTCTCGAGACTATCGCCCAAGAAGCCTGTGGTATTAAAGCTAAATACTTGACACTGCTAAGAGCTTGGCATCGCTGGGGATATCACCACCACACTCCTGATACAAAGCCTTTTCTCTCTGAAGCTCAAAAGCTGGCACGTTACACCTTTGCAATCAAGAATTGGGACCGTCCAGTGGTATATTGGCGTAGGGGCATATACACAGATGAGACTATTGCGCGTACCAATTTAAGGCGTCGTGTCAAAGTCTTAAGAACACGAGGTGAAAGGAGGAGGCTTGATTGTATACAGTTTACATTCAATTCTGGAAGG
>MU251480.1:0-91780 GCA_019669835.1 Amylocarpus encephaloides | reverse complement strand
ATTCGTGGTAATAAGTGGTGATTTGGTTGTATAGTTATATATATAGTCAATAAAGTACTAGGTATAATTTTTGGTGGGGTCGGCTAAAGCACACTTAATTCTGTCACCCACTGTTGCACTCGTCTCTCGTGCTGACGTAAGGTTACCTCCGTAACGTATTTGATAAGCGAGTGACAAATGTATGCGAGTGACAAACTCCATACCCATTTCAGGGTTTTCAGAGCAAATACAACACAACCACTTAATTAATTAAACTAATAAACTACTCTAATTAGAAACCTCCTTTGCTGGGCATGTGCGTGCAGTGTGCAATAGAGATTTGCACATACTACAGGTCCGTGGTACACGTGTTTTGACAGCTGCCTCCTCTGTCACCCCCTCTCTTTGAGGCACTATATTAGTAGCCTGAGACCTATCCAGCCCCTCCTGCGTAGTCAGAACCCCCCCAGTAGCTATAAAAGCCCTTTTTTTGCGCCCTCTTCTTCTTCTGTCTCTCATTTTCATGCCGTAGTTGCCTATTCTCCTCTGCTAGTAGAACAGCACTATTCATGGCCAATTGACAGCCTTTAACTAATTGATTTAATGCTCGATTAGTCGGGGTTGGCAGGGCTGTACGATTCATAATATCGTCCTTAATTGCCTTGGCTTGAAGCTCTAGCTGAGTAGTGTTATAAGGCGTCTCAAATACCCAGGGCTGGGTATTAGTAGGAGCATTGGCGTGACTAGTCGAGGGTGGCGTTGGCGTCTTGAACTGAGTGTGTAGCTTTGAGAGTACTCTTTCAGGGTCGTGTGGCACTAGTCCTGTTGCTGCAAAACTACTCTGAACATTGGCTAGGGTCATAGCCTCTGTACGCGCAGTATAGAATGCATATAGGAAGTCGGGCTTGTCAATGTGGTTGACCCCATTACGCATATACCCCTCAATTTGCCGTCCGTACGATCGTTTTAGGACAGCAAAATAGCCCACGTCTAGTGGCTGTAATAAATGAGAAGAATGTGGTGGCATGCAGAGGGTAATAATTGAGTGCTCTTTGCAGAATAAGTCGAATTCTGGAGTTCCATGGCTGCCATGGCCATCAAGAATAAGGAGTCGATATACACCCCTCGTGCGATGTGCAGTATGCTTTTCAAACACATGCTTAAGCCATGTAAGGCCTAATTCATTGTCTGTCCAGCCATTCTCACTAACTCCAATAACCCAGTCTAGTGGTAGGGTCTCTGAATACCATGTCGATTGATGCACTTTGCCTTCGAAAATAATGACTGGTGGCACATTGTGTCCGTATGACGAGATACAGTCAATAACAGTCACCCACTCTCGATTGCCAGGCTGTACTGAGACAGGCTTGCCTCTATTTGCCCCAGTTATAACCTTAGCTGTTGAGATGACTCCCATTTGAAATTCAGTCTCGTCAAAGTTGTAAATGTCCTCCTCTAGAATCCCATATTTCTCCATTGTATTCCGTACAAGTCGAAACCAGTCTCGAATAATAGCCGGATCCTCGCATTTTGCACGCTGATAGTCATATTTGCGAGTATATTTTGACTGGAGGGAATCGTGGCGTTGTATAAAGTTATAAACCCATCGTTGGCCGACTGTGAGTGTATTATCTTGGGACCGCTTTTGAAGGAGTAGATTTGCCATTTGTCGGATAGAATCACTTCTAACTAGTAGACCTCGCTGATCCATAGATAATATCCACTTAACAAGGGTTAATTCCTCCGTAGTGGTGAGTTTCCGGTTAATAGGTATAGAATCGCGTTACGCGTTGATGCCTTTGACGCGTCTTCGGAGTGTCTTGTCAGGGACATTATACATCTGTGCAGCAGCATGTACGTTTGAAACATGGCCCTTTTGAAGCGCCTGTATAGCTAAGGCAATTCGACCCTCTTTTTGAGCCAATTGAGTGTTGTGGGGTGGAGCCATGGTAGTCTGATTTAATGGTGTTGATGGTTGAGTTTGTCACTCGCTTATCAAATACGTTACTGCCATTTGCACTTCTTACGATACCGCGATAGCCGCTGCTGAGTAGACGCTGAGCTCATGTTGGTCTCGCAGACGTTGGGTGGGATATGGCCGGTCCAAGGCAATGGTCTCTCTCGTCAGATGTACCGTGTGCTGGACTAAGGTTATGCCGTATAGCAAAAGGCCTCCTACTTCGTGCTAGTGGCAGATTCGTCTTGACTTCCGAAACATGCTCATGTCGAGATCTTTGCAGGCGATATCCTAAGCAGTTGGCTTGTCCAACTGAGTAGGCACATCGGCTCCTCCGTCGGTATCTGCCTGTGGTGTTCGCTCTTCATAACAATGCTTCCTCCTCGAGTCTTCGCTGGCAACTAGAGTCCATGCCTGGGCCGTGAGGAGGTTCTCAATCTCCTTCTGTCGTTTGCCGAAGCAATATGCCATACCTAGGCCGTGTTGATGGAGGCAGCTTCGTCAAACCGGGAGACTCTTGGCCGATAGCCTTCTTGACAGATTGATGTGGAGAATTAGAGCGGCTGCGGAAGTGGCATTTTGAATGCTACTAGAAGAGCCACTTTAGATATCTTCTCATAAGCCAGCCCCCTTGCACCCTGGCAGATCAACACAGGACGCAGGTTGATTAAAAAAAAAAACTCCAGGTGTCTTTGTGTATTCTTCGTAGTTTGGCCCGGCACCAGGCAAAGGAAGGGACGGCCAGATGGTTCTCTCTCTAGTCGTCTCAGCCTCTCCCAGGAGATATATCGTGATCTTGTATAGTACAAAGTACTCGTTGGGTGTTTCTTTGCAGGATCTTGATTGTTGTAACTAGTTGTTGAGACTGCCAGGATCGTTTCCAAGATTGCCCTTTCCCTTTGCACATTGCCCATCCCCACAATCGTCAAGACGAGAAAAGATCTCGGTTCAACGTCGCTCGGCTCAATCACTTCTTGTAAATCCTCGATCGTATCATTTGCGAACAGTACTTTGCCGTCCATGTTGTCTCTCGTATGCAAGTTCCACTAGATGTCACTGCTTCACAGGCTTGCTAATCTACCCGCTCTCGAAATGGCTCTTCTGTTTTATGACCATGATTTCGATTTTCCTCCTGCGAAGGTGCGCTGCTGCTGTACTTGCCATCGTCACCCCTTCTGCGGCGAAGTCTTGCTCTCATATTCTCGGTGTTTTCGAGGTCATGTCTCTTGGTGTGTTTTCGTGGAGTCTTTCGTTACCTGGCACAACGTTGCAAGCAGAGGAGCATGCCTCGATCTGCTTGATGATGTTAGCGCAGATCCTTTTGTTTGTATGGCATTGAGAGTATTGTGGTACCGTAGCCTTTATGCTAAGCCTTGCGTATAGCCACATCAAAAGAGTCAAACTTCCACACTTAGCACAACACCAGCAAAGGAGAGAAGTTAATCAATCTTAGGAAAATTATTTCGTCTCATCTGTCTTGAACATGTTAAGAAGTGTCTCAAAGATAGTGCAGCTCCTAACTGACAAAAAGTTTTAGCTTGATAATCAAAACAATGTCTCCATCTTCGCTTCGTCGTTAAAATCCCCCTTTCAAAATCACAGGCATAAATGGCAATAAACAAAGATTTTGCAATGAGGGCAGTATCCAATTATAGGTTAGAGTTCTTCGCTTAATTTTCGTGGTTTAAAATTCGCGACTCCATGAAAAAATTGACCACCCGCCAACAAGGTATTCAGAATACCCTCATCTACATCGACCCCCGCAGAAATCGACCAGTCACAAACATGGAGGACCGATCCAGCCCCGCTTGCGTCGAGATAGCCGAACTGTTGGGTTTAAAAGCTCAGCTCCCTCAAATCTTTTCGCGCATTCCACTTTCCAAACTCCCAATAAACATCAATGACGAGTCTTGCCCTTGGTACTTTCGCAGACTGCTAATTGCCTGGATTTTCGCTCCGCACTTGCTAGATCCTGATCACTTTGATCCAGTCGCAATGTCGGCCAACGCGAAAGTCCCGATCAATGTAAGATCAGCCTTAACCCTTCGCGTTGTCCTTGAGCAATCGATCTGTTTTGCATACTAACGCGAGGCAGGACGTGAGGCAGGAGAAAAAATCTCAACGGGATTATGAAGACGATATGATAGGATTTCTCGTATGTACCTTATTTCTATATCGGCATACAATCAAGTCGCGATCTGAGCCTAAGCTGACACGTTATTTGCAGTACCAAGCTGCACTCAAGATACCAGTGGACATGAAGAGATTCTTGAAACAGGGCACTACATTCAATGTCGCGATGGTACGCCTTTCAGTAGCTCGTTCATGTCCATCAAGAAACGTAAGCTGTTCAGACAAAGTGCTAACCTTTTATTAGAAGACAAGCAAGGCAACCAAAATTGTCTTCAAGTTCGAGGATCTCCCTAAAGACGTAAGTAACGGCTATCATTTTCTCCTGGCAACCGATCTATCATTCTAGACTTGCGCGTGTGCTAACCTTTACGATGCAGTGGGCCCAGTGTGCTGATCTCTATCTCTTAAAATCATTGGAGCATCTCAAGATGTCTTTCAAGATTCGCAATGACATCCTCTTCCAAATCTATCAGGTCGACTCCAGCGTCCTCGATTCCCTCTTGGAATTGGATCCAGAGTTTGTTCCACAAAAACGTGACAGTCAAGTCAAGGCTTTCCGAAAGTTTGAGGACTATGCTTCATCAGTCATTGCAATTCCATGTGGCGATCGCGATGAGCGCTTGGTACGATCTCTATTCAAGGCACTCGACTCTCGCCGTTCTACATACTACGATCAAATCGCTGAGTTGACCTTATTTGTCGAGGATTTTACCGAGGATCGCTTGTCTACGGTCAAAAAAATGATGTTTGCTTTGACGAAGGTACCTGCTGAGGATCTCAATATCAAGAATGCAGGCAAGCACGAACGCCAAACACCCATCGATGATGCAAAGCCCAAGAAATCCGTGTCAGAGGGAGGTATCATCGCTGGAAATGAATTGGAATGGGTCAATTATTCTTACATGCCGTCGTCGTTGTTCAGATATTTTGTTAGTTCCTTCGGAAACAGCATTAATGTTCGGCGAGCGGAGCTCCACCGTCGTAGTCTTGCGATCGGTGCTTTGAGCAACCAAATGAGATCAATTGAGGGCGAGATCAGTGAAGAAGATCTTCTTGAGGAGGAGAAAATACTCAACGATGCCATCCTTGACGTCAGCTCTGCCCTCGCAAGATCACTGCGGGAGATGCTCAAATGGGAAGACGGTCGCACTACCTGGATGCGGGAACATTGCAAATGGTGGAATTTAGCGAGCAACGAGATCTATGATACTAAGGGTGACAATAAGGAGGATAAAACAGCTATCAACCTCCACACCGCTCTCGAGAAGGGTCGCGTTGACTCCATCATCAACGGTGGCTCTCCATGGACCAACGACCGCACATTGCTGTTCGAGATGTGGATTGAGCGCATCAAAGACGATCCAAGCTGTGACAGAGCCGCCTTCCAGTCCGAGAAGAAGGTCCGTGAGGTCATCCGCCGCCTCCGCGAGGTTGCCAATGCTCGTGCGGGCATCCTCCAAGTCGAAAGTCTGCCATATACCATGACTAGCGAGTGGGAGTCTATCACCACCATCGAGGATCTCAACCAGAAGGTCCAGGAAACCTGGGCCTTTTATCAATCCCTCCAAAATCTGAAGCTCTCAACAGGTCGCCTCTTCACCCGCACTGCTTACGACAACTACAAGGTCAACTGGTTTCAGCTGGAGGAGCGCCGCTCAGTCGAGAGCCAAATGTGCGAACATATCAAGAAGGCCATGAAAATCATCGACCAGCAGCAACAACTCTCCGACATGTTTTCCAGCAAGGCGAACATCGCCAGTAGCAGAGAGGAGATGGCCAACCTTACCAACGTAAAGGGCAAGGGGCCAGCCGTGGACGAGGCTCCTGTTCCTGGGGGCTCCTCTGCTGCGGCCGATTCTGCGATTGCGATTGCTAAGGCCAAGAAGAAGAAGAGACAGCGAGAGAATTGGAAGAAGGATGGGAAGGGCAAGGAGGCCGAGGCGGACGAGGATGGAGAGGAGGAGGCGGTGGAGGAGGTTGAGGAAGTTGGTGGTGGTGGTGGTGGTGGCGGCGGTAAGAGATACTGAGCCTTTGTAATGACAACGGTGAGTGGATTAGACTCATTCCCGAGTGTCTAATACACTCCCGCTGGCGTTGCAGCTGTATTTTCTCGTTGTCAAGTCCACGGGATGTGGCACATAAATTCAATGCAAAATGGTGAAGCGAGATGTCGTGTCGAGGTGAATCATGTGATTTTGTGAACATGTGACGAGCGGTGCGACCTATGATAAAGGGTTCAGAGAGAGGAGTTATTGTGTAGGCACGACAGGAGCATTTAAAAGGTTTATAGGGGAGCGGGAAGAGAGGTTATAGGGCTGTTGTCAACTTGGAGTTGAGGGGTGTCATGTGATTTGTCTCGGTAGACAACGTTCCTGCTTTCTAATATTCTTAATGGCCGTCTCTAGTACACACAACGAACCTATCTAGACAAACCACTGAGGCGAGCTTCGATTCACCCCTCTGGTATGAGGATTAAAGGCTTGATTTTAGAAGAAATGAACTTAACTTGGTTCAAATTTAGATTAACACTTTATAACATTTCTACCATATATACTTAATCGTTACGCCTACAACGTATAAATAGGCAATATAAGTGGCCCCGTGAGAAGGGCACCTAGACAACCTCTAGGTAGTGGAAATAGAAACTTAAACCATGTTAACTTAAAAGTTAACTTTATTAAAAAAAGAAATTTACTCCTATGTTCATATCTTAATAGAATGTATAAGAGTTCTATATGAATTTTAGCATATGAGAAGAAAACTAGGTATGAGAAATAAATATATAAAAAGTCCTTGACTTATTTAATAGCCAATAATACTTCCCACCACCCCTTAACATCTATACACCAGAAGGGTCAAAATATGCCTGCAAAAGGATAAAGAATTTATTCGGCAGCTTCATGGCTTTGCAAAAGTACCGGTCGCGATATTACAATCTCGGTATGGCCTTAGGGAGCCCATAGTCCGTCGTGTCCTTTCCTACGATAAGCTAGAATGTGTACGCGAATCGACGCGATCATCGAATACTACCTAAAGTGCTAGAGGCGTATAATGCAAGCTCCATATAGGAGGAAGTAATTGCTAACTACTAAGGCCAAAATGAACATTGTAATTTAGAAGGAATATGAGGTAACACTATAAGAATGGAGTGATACACTAATTTAGAAGTAAGAGCATTATCTGTATGTACTATTAAATGAACACGGGTAGTCAACTCCTAATTAAATCATGGCGGGGTAGGTGTATTTCTAGCAACCCTGAACGCAAAGAATTATGAGATTTGGCTCGTAACAATATTCAAAACCCCAAATCCAAATTTCTACTCCCTCCAAAGCCATCTCTCAAACTCCACCCCGTCCCTCTCCTTTGGCACCTCCTCACTCTTACTCTTCCACATACCGGTGACACCCCAGCTCTCAAACCTCCCCGGCTTCTTAACAAACGGTTTCATCTCCAGCAAATCCACACTATCCCTCCCCGCACTACAACTCTTAACCTCAACATACCTCCTCGCCCACCAGCTCGCCCTTGCCGCATCACTATGCATCGCACAGATCTGAAAAAGATCATAATATGCCCTACTCAACCGATCATCTTTAATCCCTTCCTCCTCATAGATTGCTAGTAAGGATTTACAGCTCTTGAGGACTTTGTTGGGGGAATAGCGCACGGTTTCAGAATCCCCGATGCTGGCGTCGAGAGAGGCGGCAAGAATGAGATTCTCATCGGACTTTTTGAGGGCGGAGGGAGAGGAGGAACAGAGAGCACAGGTGCAGTCGAAGCCGAAGTTTTCTTTGAGGAGGGATTTGCGGGCGTGTGATGGGCCTCCGGAGTGGTATGAGAGTGTGATTTCCTCGTCCTCTGCAATTGGTCGGACGACGTAGACCGTTTCCTGCTCGAGGAGGGGATTCCAATTGTGTACTGCGTTAGGAAGACAGCTATGGTTGATCCTACTGATGTTCTCAAAGATGCCGCCGACTTCACTGCCTGCGCCAAGAGGGTAGCCGTTGCTTTTGAGGATGTTGGTAAGGGGTCCTTTTTGGCCGGGGAAGTTGTTGTGAAGGCTGAGGAATGCGCGTTGCTTATCCTTGGGGAGGGTACGGAGGTGCTTAGCGATGTCTGAGTCGGCGGTAGAGAGGGCGGTGATGATTTCGGTGGTGAAGATAGGAGCCTCGCTTATGAGGAGGGTGCCGGGAGTTATTGACTTGAGCGCGATGACGCCTTTTCCTTTGCCTGAGATGTCCTCAATTTTCCAGAGGTCTGGTGCGGCTTGGGAGATTTCAAGGCCTTTGGGTGGGGGCATGGCATCTTTGCTGGGCGCCATTGTGAGTGTTATTGATGGTGGTTTTTATTCTATAAATGAGAATGTGGAAATTGAAGCCGTTTGAAGATTCTGGGGATGCAGGGGCGTGGTTTTGTAGATGTTAGGTAAGTGCGTTATCTGCTATTTTTGACGTTTGATAGTGCTAGCTAAAAAATTTTAGTTGGATGCAATTTACTCTTTTGGGCAAAAAAGGCGAGGGGGTGATCCACGCTTCTGATTGGCTCGTGCGACGACAAGCCAGTACAATTTTGGGTACTTTGACATAGAACCATAAATGAGAATTCGTTTTTCGTGACATTTTGCCTTTTCCAGGCTGTATAACCAAGAGGTTCTTGTCTTTAAAATATGCCAAAGCATTTTTTTATCGAGTGAGTGAGTCGCGAAAAATCAATCGGGTGTCGGAGGTTGCTCCGGTGTGAGCTGTACAATGCCATCCGCGAAAACGTATTACTTCGTAATCACCTGCGCAGTGTCTGCAATATCCAAACGCTCCACAATCTTGAACCAAGAACCCTTACAATAAATACATGCGTTTGTAGGCTCTCCTAAAGGTCCACTTGAGCCGGGCTCCTCGACTTTGACAGTGACCGATTGGTCACGTGAAATTCAAGCCGAACTTGGTTTTGAGAAGTTAGAAAGTACCGAGAACATGAAGTCATTGGTATCTTAGAGTGGAATAGCAGGGAGTTTCTCTTCCCTGCGTTCAAAGCAAATCTAGTCAAGTGAAACGTAGACATCGCGGATAACATATCACGTGGTCTTAGAATCATGCTACT
Organism: Amylocarpus encephaloides; assembly: GCA_019669835.1. Lineage (NCBI taxonomy): Eukaryota > Fungi > Ascomycota > Leotiomycetes > Helotiales > Amylocarpus > Amylocarpus encephaloides. The sequence continues at coordinate 82,611 of MU251480.1, read as the reverse complement.
CCAGCTTGCCTTGAACACTGGGTTTTCTTATGTCGATATTAGAGCTTTGTTATGAAATGATTGAGAACCAACTGGTGTTCTGCTAACAATGCAACGCAAAGTCACCACTAAAGTCTCATTCCAAACACGCTATCGAAGGGAAGAGAAACAGACAAGTATTGCACGGAGTAATGAAGACCAAGTTTCGTTTCCATCCCCTCCGATCGATGACAACCTCAGCTGAGACAGCAAGATGGACTTTCAAGGACAATCCCTCCAACCAATTTCATGGAACCATGAAATTATGGTAGGGCACCGCACCAATAAAACCTAAGGGTGTAAAACAAGGTAATATGATTAACACAAATGTCCCTATTCTCCTCATCAACTGTTGTCCGAAAGACAAGCACGACGGCGACAATTGGAAATGTCAAACCCAATGGTCCTCTTCCGACCTTGGTCGCGTAACATTGTCTAGGTGCATAACACGCCTTTTTATAAGCATGGTTCTCTCAAATGTAACGCACCGAGAACCCTTAGTCAATGCTGTAGAACAAATCAATGATGCTTTTGGCCACACTGCAGCAGAAGCATCGGCTGGATGCACTGGAAGAAGAAGTAGATACGATGCATGTTTTGCCTCCCCGCATGTTCCCGAATACAAAGGAATGTTTACCCTCAGCTCGAGGAGGCCAAGCCGAGACACATGTGCCGCGCAAAGGATGAGAAACTTTAGCAACTGATGGCTCTTGGAGTTCTGCGTTCTGTGGTCTGTTGACTGCCGACTATGGAAGTTGTTTTGTTTACAAGGGGAGCTTGATATGAGGGACGGAGGAGCTGCTTGTCGCGTCGCATCAACAAATCAACAAATCGGCAAAGCAAAACGGAGGAGATCCATCCGATAGATGCAAGACTACTGCATCTCATGCTTTAGAGTAGGGTTGTGCCTTGAAGTTGAAGCTAGAAAGAGTTCATGCATGAGGTCTCTGCATTTTGGTGGAGTTGCGTGACTGGGTGAAACGGCAATACAAAAGTAAGCTAGCGTTGCCATCCGACGGCCCTCATAGCAACGCGACCGCAACAAACAAACCACCACCCAGAACTTAACACCCTCGATATCATCCCAAAGCACACCTCTTCATTCGTCTTCCGCTTCGCTACTCGAGTGTTGAGCATTGTACTATTTGCGAATTTCTTTGGGAGGACATCTCCATCTCAGTTTATCTTCAGATTCTTATCTGCATTCTTTTCGACCCAGTCTGACGCGCCATTCCTCGCGTCGCAATCTGCGTCAAGCCGTGGCTGCTTCGATGCCATCGAAGACCTCCCACCAGGAATAGCTCACTTGATCAGTAAGAAGATAGTCAGCAGTACCTACGGAGTTTCCAGGAAGTCCAGGCAAGATGGCATCACCATCGCAACCCGTAAGAGGCTCCGCGATGTCTTGTTTACGTCTTGTTTATGCGCGCGAATGAGATAGCTGAGGATACTGACTTTACAAGGTGCCACCGTTGCGCATTCAGAAAGGAAGTTCTTTATCGCCTACCAAACTGCCCCGCCCATTGTCCGAGGTTGCCCCTACAGAAATGAGGAGGAACTCTCCAAGCTTTTCGCAGCCTTCAAAGGTAAGCCTTCCGTGGTCGATCGCTGCCGTACATCTGGATCATCGGAGAATTCCATACTAATGTGAGTGCAAAACAGAAGATGCAACCCAATGTGGACTCGTCCCCATTCCAATCGTCTCCCTTCAACGCTTCCTCACTCGAAGGAAATTCGTCACCACGACTCTTCTGGCAAGGCCGTGATCCAGCTACACAAAGCAGATTCAGGTCCGAAAACGATTTATATGGTGGACGAGAATCATCTCCTTCACCAACACGACGATCCTCGATCGAACGACTGCAGAAGGCGTCGCGAGTCAGGAATAGCAACATGTTTGCGCGAGAACAGAAGCAGGAATACGACCCAGCTTCGGTACCTACAATTGAGCGCCCACTAGCCAAACAATTGCAAGGGAACGCATATGGAGGATCGGGTCTAGAAGGCCTTCGCTCAGCGGAGCGTGCCGGCAACTTTGGAATAAAGAGCCCAGACAGCCAATCTAGTATGCCTCTATACAACCCAACACGGATGCCCTTGAAGACGGGAGCAAATGGTCTACGATCACCTAGCAAAGATCAGATTTCCCCGACTAAATCGTCTTTGTCTCAAGGTCGATTCAATGGAAAATCGAGCTTCGACTCTGAGAATGGCGCGTGGTCAGCAGAAGATTCGGGAGAGGAGAGAAATCTGCCGCCTGGACGCATTCTTCATCGATATGCTAAGAGTGTCACCTTTGACGTCGCTCCCCCACAAGTGAATGAGTACGAGATGGTGACACCGGACATTTCGTCAATTGGTACGGGCTCACGTGAAAACAGCTATGACTCAGTAGAAGAGGACGAAGAAGAGATGATGTATCATCGTGAGAATTCTGTCGACCAAGACGACAGCTTTGATGCATCTCTCGAGGACACGGACAAGACTCCAGTGGTTGGTCCAGAGGATTGGAGACATGCAAGCCCCAATACTCACAACAATGGAATCATGTCCGGGCCATTCGAAGATCCCTTTGAGGGGCCAGAGGGCAGTCCTATGCCTGATGCGCGACCATCATCTGCAATGGGACGTCCCAGCGCAGTGCGAAACGATTCACTCAACTCCAACGGGGAACATAGACCTCTTCCTCCACTTCCGGGAATGAGCCACCATGTACGTAGTGGATCAACTTCTTCAACTGGACTTTCTGCTGCTGCTGAGCGTGCCGCACAGAGGAATCTTCCTTCACCACCACCGCCTGCGTCCATTAGCAAGTCAGATATTCAGGGTATGAATGGTGGAAAGATGTCACTTGAGGAGCGCCTTCAATTGATGATGATTCAAGATGATGACAAGCCAAAGTCAGCGGCTGAACAGCAAAGGGAGCGTCGCATGCGTCGTGGTGGACCTCGCGAGCGAACCCAGAGCCAAACCCCAGAACCAGAACGCGAGCGGGCTCGATCACAATCCCGGGAGCAATCCATTACCATTCATGAAGACGAAGATACGATCGATGACCTGCCCGATCTCGGCTCCTATCAACTGCCACCTCGCATTTCTCGTGAATCCATCATGCGAAAGGTCCATGGCCAAGATATTGGTTCTCGCGATTCGGATTATGACTTCTCATCACCTATGCCTAGCTCAAGCCCAGAGCGACCAATGCCTCTGGATCCGGATGTTCCACTTCCAACAACCGAAGATGATTCGATGGCTGAGGTCGATACCTTTAACGAGGCCAGTAATAATACTTTCAACGAGACCGCAAACGAGACATTTGATGAGAGAGCAAACGATAGCGTGACCATCAAGCCAGAACCCGAGGAAGATGACGAAGTCGATGTTTATGCTATCCCAGAGATGTATCAGCCAACAGATTCCCAGATGAGTGACTACAACGATGCAAACGGTCTTCCTGCAGAGGATGATGCCGAAAGCCATTACTCTGATCCATCCGCATCAAACGACTGCCCACAATTCAACTCTAATAGTGGTCCTGAGGATGAGGGACCTCCAACACCACGTGCCTTAAGTCCCCCAAGGGAGGTTGAAAATCATGAAGACCCTGTTAAGGAAAGCCGAACAAGCTCGCTTCCAGAGTTTGACGGGTTCTTGAACAAGAATGAGGACTTTGGTTTGAGTTTGGCTTCATACATGGACATGCCCCCTTCTCCACCTCCGAAAGATGAACCAGAGCATGACTGTGCGTCCGAGGCACCAAGCATGACACAAGCTCAAGAATATCTCCAGCGCCCAGAAACTCCCCAAGAGCGAACATTGCCACCGAGACCGGAGTATGATGGATCTGGCTGGGGTCCAGAAGAAGAGGAAGAATATGAAGTTGGCACTCCAGAATCTGTCATCCGACACCCTGTGATTGAAGAACCCTCACCACCACGGGATTCTCCTGCTATTCCTGAGAAAGTCGCTACCATCAAGTCCTCCGGCTCCAAACTCAAGACCCGACCTTCCGCGACTCCAACTGATCTCCAGGCCATGCGTGAGATGCGAAGAATTGTTAGCAGTGAGCTGCCGAATATTCCAGCCATTCCCCAACGACACCGCAATCGACCGTCACTGGCGCCAGAGGATGAGGACAGTCCAACCAACGAGGCTGTGGAGAGGTACCCAAGCTTCAAGAAGAAGTCCTTGACTTTGGATATTGGCAGTGACTTGGGTCTGAGCTTGGATCAAGATTTCGACAGGGTGATCGAAGCCCAAAAGGTTGCGTTTAACCTTTATTTTACACGTTCAACTTATCGTCATTACGGCAATAGACAAGCGTCTAAATCAAGTGATACCAAGATTCTTGGAAATTATGCTAACCTTGCACCCCGTAAACAGCGCGGATATCTCATGCGACAGAACACGAAACTAGTTGTAGCTAGCAGCGACGAGAGAAGCGAAGAACCTCGCGGTACACGTTCGGCCGGCAACTCTCCCATCAAAAAGGAGCGACCACAATCGTGGACAGTTGAGCCATGGAACGGTCAAATGCGCAAGAACAGTAAGTCAATGTCGCGCAAGAAACCGTCTCCGAGTGCAGTTCCCCCAATGCCAGGCCAAGAGAGCAATTCTGTCGGGCTCGGCGTCGTTTCTGAAGAACCAGGTCTGAACACGGCTCCGGAAGAGTCTGGTGAGAGAGGGAGACTTTTCGTCAAGGTCATTGGTGTGAAGGATCTCGATCTTCCACTACCTAAGAGTAAGTTTCATACCCGATTTACTTTGAGGCAGTTGCTAATATACTGTGTCAGATGAGCAAACTTGGTTCAGCTTGACCCTCGACAACGGTGTCCATTGTGTGACCACTGCTTGGTTAGAGTTGGGAAGAAATGCACCAATTGGCCAAGAGTTTGAACTTGTGGTTCCAAATGAGCTAGAATTCCAGTTGACACTCAACGCCAAACTTGTAAAGCCTACTCCAAAGCGAGTTCAAGAGTCACCGACCAAGAGCTCCAAAGTCACTAAACCATCAACATTCAGTCGTGTGTTTGCATCCCCCAAGAAGCGCAAGGAACTTGAAATGCGCCAGAAAGAAGAAGAGCAGCGCATCGCTGAGCAACATCAAAGGGAAGCACAAGCCAAAAGAATGTCAACACATCCAACAGCCTGGGATCTGTTGTCACCTCTTGCGGCCGAAGACGGTAGCTTCGGACGCTCATATGTGTGTCTCAAAGACCATGAGACACGATGCTTCGGTCGTCCCTATGTAGTTGACGTTGCTTGCTTCAATGAATGGGCAACAGAAGAAGCATCCTACTCGTCAAGTGCAAGAAGCAAGCGCACAACCAGCAGCGTTCAACGACGAGCACCTTACAAGGTTGGCAAGCTTGAGTTGCAACTACTCTTCGTCCCAAAGCCGAAAGGCGCCACTGATGATGATATGCCCAAGAGCATGAACTCATGCATCCGTGAAATGAAGGAAGCAGAGACTGCCAACGCAAGAAACTGGGAAGGCCACCTGAGTCAACAAGGTGGTGATTGTCCGGTATGTGTTCAGAGTTCTGAAATCCCGAGGGGATCATAACTAACATGGCTTTAGTATTGGCGCCGTCGCTACTTCAAACTCGTGGGGAGCAAACTAACCGCATACCATGAGTCGACTCGCCAACCCCGTGCAACGATCAATCTTGCCAATGCATGTAAACTGATTGACGATCGTCGTGCTCTCACTCAGAAGGAGACCAGTGGCAGGGGCGGTAAGCGCCGCAAGTCAGGCTTCGCCGAAGAGGAAGAAGGTTATATGTTTGTTGAGGAAGGCTTCCGAATTCGATTCAATAATGGCGAGGTTATCGACTTCTATGCCGACACCGCCGCTGACAAAGAAGCCTGGATGAAAGTCCTCGATTCTTGTGTTGGTAAAGAAGGAGATGGCTCTAAAGGCGGATGGTGTGATCTTGTGATGAAACGCGAAGACAGTCTCAAGAAGAAGACCGACCATGGCCACGCGCGAAGAGAACTACGCCATCACTCCAGGACGAAAAGCATGATCATTTAGATCTCTGTCACTGATAACGGCGGATCACGGCGCCACGGCTTCATGGCATTCCATTCTTCAAATTTCATGGAAATCTTATTTTAATCCGGCCGCTACATAAACGGTTCCGACTTCACAGTCTTTCACCTTCATGCCCGGGTGGCGTCTGAATTACAACTAACACAATTGCCGGTCTCTGATTCTGTGGCAGTATCAGAAGAGAAGGGCTCGAGGTGTCAAGGTGGTAGTTGACAGGCAAGTCTAGGGATGTATGTTTTATAGGGGCTTGGGTCGGTTGTTCTTACTTTGGCTCTTTTATTGTTTGTGTCTGAGTGTTACCTTTTGCATTGAAGGGAAGGTGAATGGTGTGCGCCGTTTGACTGGAGGTCTTCCAAACTGGCTGCATTGAGATGATATGATGCACGAGGATGGATAATGAATTATAAAACTCTATCATATCATGATGTCTCTTGTGGCTAGTAGTTGATGGTTGCAAGACAGCGTTCGCTCAGGTCGGATCACTTTCCCAGTATCAAGAAAGAGGATCACGGAAATCGAACTGGTGGAGGACATCTCCTTCAATCTCCTTGATTGCCAAGGACCGTCTAAGCTACCTTCCTAAAAATATTAAGAGAATTAAGTGAACTGTCCGGCTAATGAAGAAGAATTATCTTTTTAGTCTTGTCCTACCTCTCAGGAGTTAGGGGTTGTCTGCTATGTCAAGAGGGGATTCTTTCTCTCCACGCTACCTTGCGAATGTCCTTGATCTGGAAGGATAATCTTTTTGGTTGTCCTCTAATTTAAGGAAAATCAAGTTAAGTACTTTATACGAGGTAGGAGATTATGTTGAACTCGACTTGACTCGAGATTATGGACTTTATAGTGAGATATAGCGTGATATTAGGTCTGAAAGATATAGTCTACAGTAGTCATGCACAAATCTCCTCAAAGTATAAGCGCAAGTACGTATATATAGCGCTCACTTATTAAGAGATAGATGCGAGGATCTCCTTCCCTTCCTCGTCTTTGCTTCCCACGCAAATCGCCCAACCTTAAATTTGGGGTCATACCCCCTAGATTCAAATCTGATATCCGCCATTTTGATAGGAACGGAAGATTCAATTTGTCTTTCAACACGCTTTCCAAAGAGACAAACTAATCTTTATTTCTCGCCAAAAGTAAAACCAGAATTGCTGTGCTAGAATTTCATGGTGTCGTCGTCTGACTAGATGTAATGCTTTCGCTGAAGGTCAAGTCCATTCGGACAGTAATGCCTCCCATGACATCGACCCCATCGATGCCACTCACCCCGGGCCAAAATGATACGCTGAAGCCATTGAGGTGGTCGGAGGAATGTGACGTTTGAATATTGACCGTTTGGCGCGAGCCCTTGATATTTCTTGGGCCCGTTTATCCTTTTCGCGCATCAAGCGTATGACCTCGTAGAAAGTGTCTTGCACATGAGTCCCCTGATCTCCCCTAAGTTCCCGAAACTTGCAACCAAGTCGACTTGCAAGATCTCTCCCATGGTCGAAGGGAACTTCGCGTGTACTTAAGGAGGTCGGGGAATAACCCACGAGGATCATGGACCTATTCCTAAATACTGACGATGGAGGCTTCGAGATTCCTCCAGTTTTGCCTTTGGATATAGACCAGTGTCTTTGCAGATCCAATAAGTATTGCTGGATATTAGTGAACGATGTATGGTTGAGGACATTGTAAACTAATAGGACTCCAGTTCCTCTTCTTGAGAGATGATCTCGGGGTACGGCGTAAGATTTATAGCCTTCATCGGTTGATATCTTCAGAGAACAAATCTCATCGTCGACCAATAATTTCGACCAACAATGGCAGCCGTACTCAGTCTGCAAGTAGGGTTCTGGGCATACCGTAACGAACTACAACAACTCGAACTTTAGGTCAAGTCACCCTTTAGTAAGTGACTATATAGCTTACCTGTTTTACCAAATCTATCTTCCCAGAGTTGATATCCCCAAGCACGATCAGCCGGTAGGAACGCGCGGCGGGGCTCTCTACACCCAGCGATTGCCGTGAAGAGTTCTCTGGCGAAGCGTCGTACCATGTGAATTCAAGGGGGGCGTCCGAAAGCCAACCTTGTGTGCTAAAAGAGCTTGAAGTACTATTGGTAGGTGTCTTCGAAAGCCCAATCGATGCTTTCTCAGTATCAATGTATTCTCCAAAATGGTAATATTCCCCATTTGACACATCCGCTAAGTACAATGGCAAGGCAATCACTGAGAGACTCGAAATGTCCGACAAGGTCAGCTCTGAAAACACCGAGAATGCATGGGGTCGAAGAGTGGAAGTGCTAAAGGATACGTCGCTCTCGTACATTCGAGTCCTCTTATAGACTCGTGATGTGTACAGGGCGTCGTGGACAGTCGACGGCAGGGTGATGTCAGTATGCCCCGACTGCATCGAATTGAGATCATCCATGGCATTCTCTTCGTCTTGGTGCTCTTCAAGGCAGCTCTTCAGGTCGCTCTGGACTGAATTGACGTCTTCCAATGATTTAAGCCGTCGCGAGATGTCTAAGTTGCTGAGTAGCAATTGTTCTACAAGCTTATGCAAGTTGTGCTGAGCAGATCGAGCCTCTAGGTCCGAGTGGCTGAGGCATGTTAGTTCAGACTAGGATTCTCTGCCAGAGAGATTTTACCATTGCAAAATGTTCAGTATCAATGACAGTGAAGATTTATGGCGTTTGAGCTTTCGGGCAATATTGTTCACCTCCTGGTTTTCTTTCATGTCAAAAAGTATCGAAAAGCCAGATGATGCTGAATTTGAAAGATTCTCGAGTTCATCAATAGTCAAAATAGTCTCGGTCAACGTCAGTGCAAGATGATCGACCTGTATCATGGACTGACGACTGGATGGGAGAAGATTGGTCCCTACAAACAGCGTCTGCAAGCCACAAAGGCAAGTTTTCAGGGCGCCAATGTCGGATAATATTTGGCGAATCTGGTCCGACGCTGACGGTGTCTTGGAAAGGCAGCCCGAGATCAGCGAGGCTACTCTCGCGGTGGCTGCAACGAGGCCAACGACGGCAGCTGTTATGCTTAGGGGGTCCATTCTTTGGCAGCTTGAAACTTAATCTTGGTGAATTGGATCAGTGATGAAATCACCTCAACTTCGTTATCTGTGGATAAGTCTGCTTGAACTATGCGGTGTAACGTCAGTGAGAATACACGGCAAAATTCTGCGTACACCTAAACTTCGGATTTTGCTTATCCTCCTCCTTTTTGGCTCGAGACAACAGGTGTTATTCTCTACGTACCTCGAGAACACTCTGCATAATCGTTCCAGAGATTTCAGGGGGATTGAAGAGCTCGTGCACCTAGAGTTTTGCCGCGAGGTTTCATGGTGTACTTCTACGATACCTAGTGGCCCTGGAAGAGAGCAAGGCGAGACTCAAGTTATTTCTCGGGAGATTCTAAGCTACATGTGTCCAGAAGAGAATGCAAGCCAACATATACCCTCTTATAACAACAAAATGGCACTCACACAAAGAACCCAATTGATGCTCCTTGATGTTGAAACTAGTTAACACAGAAGCTGCTAATCTGTAAGTACACGGAATAGCTGCTACGGGAAGACTCCAAAACAAAAGAGACTGAGTGAGGCCCTGCCCCCTGGCTCGATATTGCTAACTGAGAGTTGAAAGAGCAGACCCTCCTTTCAAGAGTCACGTGGAATACGGTTATAGTCAACCTGATCAGGCGCCAGCGATAAGAGAAACACTCCGATGCGAGACCGTTTGACTGGTATTTAGCCATCGACATGGATGAAAGTCAAGCAGCAGCATTGTATGGTCGAGTCGCGTTCCCTCGGAGCACTCAAAATCTCACAGTTTACCGAAATACCGTGAATGGCCTTTGGAAGAAGGATTCAAAAAACGGGGAACGGGGAACGAGGCAGTCTTCTGTATCGATTTAGAAGGACGACTGAGGGCAGGAGTGAGCGAAAGTGAAGAAGAAACATAAAGGAAAAGACAGGTTCAGACAAGGTCACCTGAGGTACGGTGATCGATGAACATCACCCATGTCTGACTAGATCGTAAAGTAGGTTTGGTTCATTTATGTAGTCGTTTAGGCTTATAAGTATCACAAAATCCCAAAGCCCCTCGGGTATATGCTGGCCCCTTCTAGCTAGAATGCATAATATAAGAGAACGCGAGTTGAAGATTGCGTTTACCGAACAAGTCGTATCTACCTTCCTTTTTCGTTTCAAATCATAAAAGCCCTCTTTTATAATCAAATTGAGTTATTTGTCTCTAGCTTTTTAAGCATCTAAATCACGAAAAACACACCTGAAATCGTCGATTTAATCCCGGAAATTCTAGATTTGGTGAAGGAACAAGAGGGTAGATAGATATGAAAGTTTATTCTAGCGTCCTTCGGCATCGAAATTACAAGAAAACGCACCTAAAATCATGATTTTAGATATTTAAAAATGGTAAGAGGAAAAAGTAAGCTAATCTTATTTCATTACTGATTAAGCGTTTTTCTGTGTGTTTAAGAGGGTGAGTAGGGTGTAGGAGGAATGCTAAAACATTCGATTCGGTAATTGGGACAAGGGCTCAGAATCAACACTTATTAGTCGTCGCCTTTTGCCATCTGTTTTGTCGCTAGCCAAGTGATGTTGCTCCTTAAATATCGTGATCCCTGAAAAAGAAGGCCCCCGACTCGCTCCTTCACAAAAGTCTATCTACTCCGACAACCAAAAAATACGACACCTAAGAGATTCGAACTCTTGCTCCCGAAGGAAATGCCTGATCAACTTAGATTACTCTATAGCAGGGCATCGCGTTAACCACTCCGCCAAAGTGCCTTAATGATTTGATGACATAGTAACGCTTGTGCGCATTTATGAAGAGATAAAAAACTGGAGGCAAGAGGCGAGTGGTCGGAATGTCGGAGCTTCGTCACCCGCCCCACCTTTTTGCTTCGTCTGGACTTAGGGGTTGGTTTCCAATCTAACAACATCGGCCTCTCCAAAACCTCGACGTGAGCTCTAGATGATACTCACCCATCCTCATATGGGAATTCATCTATGCCATTCTTGTATCGCCATTCCTTCTGAGCCGACTCTGTCTAGCACCACAAGGATTTTCGCGAATAGAGACACTTTGGCTTAGCGTCATCTACAACGGCATCATGTGCGGGAGGTATTCTTGCGCTCTAAAAGCCATATAAGCTGATTGATTTGTGAGTAACATTATGATCGTTATGTAGAAGAGGCCCTAAAATGTTTCCTAGATTTCTCCACATACTCATTGTTCTGCCATATACATCTCTGAATTTGGTCCGTACGCCTTGCTGTTTTCATACGGTGTTTCTTGAGTTATATGGGATACATATTTGCATATTTATCTCCGGTGTTGACACATCTCGTCATGTCAACCTACATCCCTCATAAGCGACGGAAATCCAGCACCCATCACACCACTGCAGAAATACCGTCTTTTTTGGAGAATTCACCGTTTTTCATCCCCTTTTCCGAGACCCATCATTCCCAGACCCCAAAGGCAGCACCAAGACCAACTCTCAGCCAGCTTCTACGGTCAAGGAACACTCGTAGGCTGTTGCTGTTCCTTGCTTTCGCTATCTGTTTGTGGTATTTTATGCCAAGAAAGGGTGATATTAGCTATGATGCCCTCGGAAGATGGGGATTGCTGCGTGGTGGTGGAGCGCAGTGTTTATATGACCCAAAAGCACGAGCTGAGTTTCCTGTAGCGACAGCAAGGAGTGACAGCGAACCAGCCAAGTCCATTCATGGGTTGGACTTCAAGGGGTTAGACTTCAGTGGGATAGATTGGGCCAGGTATGCGTACGTGACATATGTTACACACAAGGAGGTATTGTGTAATGCTTTGATGATGTTGGAGAGTGTGAAGAGGCTTGGGAGTATGGCGCAGCGTGTAATGCTGATTCCGGATACAGAGGAATTTGAGACGGAGGGATATGGTAGTAAAAGTGCCGTGAAAGACGGACTTGTGAAGAAGCTTTTGGGGTTCGCGGAGAAAAACTATGGCGTGAAGCTGAAAAGAGTGAGGATATTGAACATCAAGATGAATTACCGTAAGATTTCAACCCCATTTTCTTGCTTCTGATAGTTAGTTGATGCATTGAATAGAGATGTGGGCGGATTCCTATACTAAACTACTCGCCCTCAATATGACAGAGTATGATCGGATTGTCGTTCTCGATTCAGACGCCACTCTCCTTCAACCCATGGATGAACTTTTCCTGCTCCCTCCGGCCACAGCAGCAATGCCTAGAGCATACTGGTTAGAAACTCCTACACTCGCCTCTCACATCATGCTCATCCAACCATCCACTGCTGAGTACCTGCGGGCCCAAAAGGCCGTAGCAAAGGCCCAACTTGGGACGTATGATATGGAAATCATCAACAAACTCTATGGCACATCCTGCATTGTACTGCCTCACAGACCGTACGCGCTATTGACAGGAGAATTCCGACGGCCCAATGATCGACATCGTCAATATCTAGGAGGCGGCGAAGATTGGGATGCAGAGAAGGCGAAGAGGGAGGCAAAATTGATTCATTTCAGCGACCATCCAATGCCGAAGCCGTGGGATGAAATCACTTTGCAGGATGTTGCAGAAAACACGCCGAAATGCGGACAGGAAGCGGTCATTGGAAGCGATGAACCAGATGCGTGTCCTAACAGAAAAGTTTGGAGTGCCTTGTATCGCGAGTTTAGGGAGCGTAGAAAGGTATGTTGTCGGTCACAACCACGGTTGATTGGTGTTTGGTTGATGTAAAATTGTGCTAACGATGTTGGTGTAGTTAATTTGTGAGCTCGATAGTCCTTAAATACGAGATTGTCCAATCTCTCCTGTCGCCGTTGTTGAAGAACGCCTTGTGACGAAGTGCATCCTCACGTACTGGGCGGCGTTGCTGTTGAAGAAAAGGCCACAAGACACAGCCTCGTGTACGGAGGTTGAGTAGTACAAGAAGTGGACACTGTGATAATGGACAGCATCATATCTCCCCCAGCGCGCTTAGGAGGCCCCCTTGAGGTTAAGAGGCTGCGGATTCGAGAAAGATTTCGATGTATCGATCGTTACTGGTTACAACAGGAAATTAAACAAAGGTTGAGGCCAGCAAGGCGATGCCGTGTGACACAGCCAGGCCCTATACTCGGTCGCATAGTCAAATTACTCCATGATTTAATCATCGTAAACAAACATAAAGATGGGCCTCGACCACATGGCTGCGGTGTGGCGAAAGCTTCCCAGCATGGCGGCCGCGTCCTTTAGCGAGAGGCTGTACGACACGAAGGAAGAAACAACTTTTGTGACCTGCATCTCCCAGTGGTTGTTGCCGAGCATGGAGACAATGTATTCGTGATATTTACGATTGAGATTTTATCTAGATCTTACTCTAACACGACCAGCTCGGCTCGCGCAACCTCTCATGATAGTCCACGTTCTGACTTGTTTCTACTCTATACCGCTGGCAACAAATACACAATGAATAGGGAGTCATTCGATTCGAAGTAGTATTCCATATCTCTCAAACACTTAAAAGCAGGAGGCTGACTTACAAGTGTTCGTGCTCCACTTCACCCCGCATTTTGATCAACAAATGTTTGAGGAGGCGCCTTCTTGAAATTAACTATCTTCAACGAGGGGATACCGGTTAATAAGAGCGGTCCCGATGCAACTATTATTCACTATCACAATCTTCAGCTGCAGGAACAGGATATGCAGCAAAGATAGAAACGCATATACATACCTCTCTCTCTTTGTAATGTCACGATTTGGAGCGGTTGGGGCGCCTTTCTAGTGAAGGGAAATATTAAGAAAGATTTGTGATTGGCTGCTTAAGATATATCAGTCCCTTGATAGCGTCCATAATACCGAGTTGGGTTCTCCAGGAGCCGAGTTATGCTCATATGGTCACTGGCAGATGTCACTAAATGCACACCTCTTAGGTCTCGCTTAGCAGATGTGCATCAATATATGGCGTGCCAGGATAAGATCCACAGGGCAGAAAGGCTATAAATAACGGCCTACTGCCAGCCACAAATGCTATTTTCGGCATGTCGAAAACATCCGACCAATTATCTTCTTTCCCGGAATAGCCTGGCCCAAATACAACGGCAATTCTTGCGTTTATAAACAAGCAGCGCTTACAATAACTCAGATCGTGACCGCCGTGGCTTCAACATGAGGTCCGAGGCGCATCAGTCCGTGTCTGGCCTCTACCGGTCGCCTGGAACTACATGGCGTGGTAAGGTTTATTTCCGCGTCTGACATTCAAGGTGACGGTGACGGTAACCCAGATGTATCTATATCTTACTTGTCACCGTCCCATGATTTTGCTTTAGAGTGTCACCGGCTTTACTTTCTTTCACTGTTGAACTCATTCTCACTCTCAGTCTCCCCTCAATCCTAATCCATAATGGCACCAATTACCAAAGACTGTATCTCCTCTCCTCTGGAGGCTGGCTCTTCTCTACTTCAATCTAAGAGATTGCCAACAGCTCTCACAATGGCGTTGGAATATGTATCGGAGCGTCTTGCAAGAAAGGAAATCCACATGACCCTAATTGTTATTAAGAAGGAGGTCCAAGTCCCATCGACCATGATGACGCCAGATTCTACAACCCTACCATCACCTGTCGAATCTATATTTTCCCACGCGTCGAGGGCTTCTTCGCTTTTCTCACGAAAATTAAGTAGACGGTCATCGAAATCATCGGTGTCATCAGCATCGTCTTCATCAAGCTCCGTTGCTTCATCGACTCCCTCAACTTCCTCTTCAATGAGTCTATCAAGAACGAAGTACCCAAGCCTGCCTGCTTCTCCTAGAGACCCGAATGCAGTCCCAAGACTCAACATCAAGATTGCTACCTCAAGCCCAGCTCTTCCATGTAGCACGCCTACAGCGCCAAACCAATTTGGAATCTCCCTCCATCATACAACTCCCCTCTCTCCTCGCGAAACCAAGATCCTCCGGCATACTATTCTGAAGGCGGAAAAGAAGTTCCCAGAAATTGGATATGGCTGGCTATCACCGAAGCCATACACAACCTATAACTCTAACCCGGCAACGAACGAACTCATCCGACGCTCTATAGAACAGAATGAGGTTCTGTTCGCCTCTAATGGACTCAGACTTGTGGGCTTAGATCACATCTACACATTCAAAACCCAACTTCATGCCTACTCGCGTACCCTGACAGCCGATGCTCTTCTCGCCACAGTTGATCAATTGCGCCTTCTAGTTCTCGCCCAGAACTCACTATCTATTACTCGAGCCCACCTCATGCGTTGCTATGAATGGCTCGGCACATCGTTTCCCGCTCTCGTAGACGTAAATCAAGCATATAAGACCGCATATGGGGGCTTCTCTCGCACCGGCGCCATCGATTGTCAAGATGAGAGAACCCGAACAGTACTACCTTCCTTGAGCGTCACAACTAGCTTCACGAATCTGAGGCAGACTCCAGCTCCATCTTTCCGCCTCGGAAACTCAGTGACATGTTCTCAAGCAAGCAGCGACTGGACACGCAGCTCACAGTGTAGCTCCTACTTCAGTCCATCATCGTCCTGCGGCTCTCCATCACCAGTTACCGCTATCCCACTTACTGCCATCTCTATGGGCGAGTCAGCTCGTGGTGTTGACCTCAATACTGCGGTTAGCTACCAATTCGACCTCGAGGGTGCTTTGCGAGAGGATCGTGGTCCACATTTCAGGGGTCCTATGACTCCAAATGCTTTTGAAGATATTACTCCTGTGACGAAGGGGGAATGGTGCTTCTTGAATATCAATGCGCTGGCGAGACAAGCGGCCGTTGAGACCTTTTAAGTTCGAGAGAATGACACGAGGGAGGTCTGAGAGCAAGCGCTGCGATTAGATCGTGCCCTAGTTGCTTATGAAGACTTTTGCCTTGTAAACCTATTGGATCGACGCGCATATTTGGGAGATCATCGGTGCTTTGAAGAAGGTATTGGGAAAGGAATCTTATGAATTATGACTAGATAGACCAAACAACAAATAAAACCCAGCATAAACACAATGTCAAATTCTCTCTCGTCTGAAGCCTGAAGCCTCGGTGAAACGACCAAACCAACTATCGTCGCACCCTTAAAAGCCTCCGTGCAATTGGCAACGGCATCCAACAGGAAGAATGCCTTGGGATGGGTCGCCAAGTATGACCGTGCTAGACGACTGGGTTGCGACCCATTTTGGCATGGTCACTATCAGTATAGATGAGATCAGGGGATTCATGTTCATATTAGATCAATCAATACGAGACGCGGTATTTTGACTCATGTTCACCGACCTTTGAGTGTGTGGACAGGAAATGAAGCTTATAGGTCCACCAACATCGCGTCGCCCTTCCTTCGCCAGGGGTTAGAATTACCCTCCAACATGGCCCGCAAAAGTTCCAACAATTCGGATGATACAAGCAGCTGATGGCTCGTACATAAGCTATCCCTTTTTGGACTCGCTGCTAGAGTAGGAAACCCAACATAAACCGCGCGTTGGCCTATCGGCTATTCTATAAGCTCAAGGATAATAAGCTTGATTTTATATTCTGAAGAGAGGGGCCTCTCTAACACATTCTCTTGCCTACTATGGAATATTAAATCTGGCTGTCCTGTAATTCCTAGGGTAGTAAGATTATTGATTTTGCTTTAAAAAGGAGAATTTAATACATTTCCTTTCAGGTAATACAAAACTCGGTTGTCCTATAGGTAAGATTTTTCTGAGTAGAAGATTAATCCTTTGTCCTCAAAAAGAACATCTAACACTTTCTCCTACCAGCTATAATATTAAGTTGTTTTATTTATGCCCAGAGTAGAGGGTTTACCCACTTCTCTATAAAATACTAGAGGAAAACTCCAAAGGGTCGATATTAGGGTTAACGCAAAGGCTAACCTGTGTTCTTACCAACGACTATAAGAGGAACCATCACGGAAGTGACTTCGGCAATGGCTTACAAGTAACCATGGAGGATCTCAATCTTCAAACACAAATTTAGAAATTTTTATCTAGATCTCAATTCACGGGACCAAAGTAGCATACAGCAACCATGTTTTCAGATACCATGAGATTCGACAACAAATTAGTCTATCCACAAATACGACAACCGCAGACTCTAGAAAACGTGTTTTTACTCAGACAGGATCCCTCTCTTCGGATCCCACACGAACCGTCCCAAGCCCAAGCCGCTAGTTGGATAAAATTGGTGGTTCTTAAGTCGGTCGTTGTCTGACGCCCACTTTGCTGATTTTCATATCGTCTCATGCAACTAACCTTGCGAACAAACTAAAATGGAACGACCCACTCCCCGGCTTCTTTGTCGCATGTCCACGCTTCCCGCCAAGGGTTTCCCTTCTCTCCTTCAGTTCAAATTGAGGCCGCAACTCGGCATTGGAGTTGGCAAATCATGATGACTAGTCCCAAAATCGCAAACTCACAAACATCGACTTCTCATGTCTGTGTCTCTTAATTCCCTTTTGGTCTACTGGCGTGAGCAGAGCTTCCGACTTACATTATTCCCCCATGTGGTTTTATCTAACCAGTATCATCCTTGCGACAAGAATCCTCTGTTTACTTGTTCTTCTTGTATGTATAGAAGAAGAATTAGGAGACCGACATGATGATAAACTCATCGTCAATGAGATATAAATTTGGACTAGATCTAAGGGCGTTGCCAACGCCTATTATATCATCTAACATAATTCGGGGTGCTTCAATCGAGAAGATCTCACCGAGGGGAAAATCTCCGGGGTGAAGGAATATCATTCCTGATCTTCATGCTTGCAGGCAGTTGAAAATGAATGTGTGGGCTTTGGGTTGCTCTGGACAAAGTCCGTACCGTTGCCGCTGCGCAACTTCGTTATCATCATGCTAACTGTCTGAGGGAATATCCAGACGAGTCTCCCTGCCGCCGGTACCTTATTTTTGAACTTAGTCACTATCCGGGTCCCTGTTGTCGAATGTACTTACGTGGGTTTCTGTTATTGAAGTCTTGCTTTAGCATAGCTTAACATCTCTACATATATCAAAGAGGACTATTGAATTCTACCATACATTCACTGCTGTGTATTTGCAATTGGTTTCTGTTGTCAGAGTGTTGCTTTCAGTGTTGCTACCTCTTCAATTGTTGGTGATGATTATCACATTCCACCATCTGTTCATTGTCAGCCTAGGGGTTAAGTGTAATAGGCTCTGGATTGGAAAATGGATTCGAGTCTTCTCTAGAACATTGGATCGCTATCTCACATGTTCTATAACTTTAAGAACAACGTCCTCAAATAATTTACGCTTTCAAGGACAATATAGTATACCCGCATCGTCCCGTTGGTCTGTCAACACACAGGCGCGGGGTGGAATATCCGAGTTCTTGACCTGGAAGATGTCGCAGACCTCCCAATGCCCCCATAGCGAACTCTAGTGATCCTTCAGTTTGACCATCGGCTTTTGGAACTTGGAAGGGTAGAGCCTGTCATATTTCAATTAGAATCTATCAGGGCTTACATCTCTTAGGCCCATATGTTATCGTAGCCTTGAGTAGATATCGAGCATGCTTGCCCAAGATCCTTGAAGTAGTAGTTGAGCCAAGCAGCCTCGTGATCTGGAAAATGTGACCCCGAGCATTTAGAACATTCTTTGTAGAAGTCCTATAATAGAGATTCGTAAGGCCATCAGAAGATAGTTTTTCGAGGTCATACTGTGGTGCAGGTATGAAGAATAGCAAAAGAAATCTAATTTTTCCGCTTGGGTCCCAGGATACTTGTTCAAGTCTAACTTTGTCTTTGTTGGGCACAGCCTTGTCGACAAAGTATTGGTCTTCGCTTTTACACGACTATTTCGAGGCTCTGCAATCAAATTGAATCCTGTCTCTATATACTTTAAGGGGCTTCACTTAAACTCCGCGTTGTTGATAGATACGTCGGCCTTCCCTGGATTTACGGGGCAAGAGCCATTAAGAATATGAAAACTTGAAGACTCTTAAGGAGGCTACCATCTTGATGCCCTTAAAAGACCATGAGGTCTCACATTTCTCTGTTAGTTTTTACCATTGCTGTGTTGAGACCTTTAAAATGTGTAGCTTCGGCAATCACCTCAGAATATGCGAGACACTGCGGCAAATCTCTAGACAATCCTGAATTTCATCGATCAGCCTGGAAACTTACATTGAATAACCCATAAATCTTAACAGGATATAATTTATAGACCCTCGAATCGCAAGACAATTAGTCTCTTTTGTCTAATCACGGTTGTGAGTATGGAGGAAACTGACCTTACACAAGTCGAGGGAAAGCATTTGTATTGGAACATGCTGTAAAATTGTACCAGGTATCATTGGATCATAATAATATTCATACAACAGCCTACCACCCATATCTAGAACCCGCTTCCTTTCTATTATTCTTCCCTGCCTGGAAGCTCTCTTCAAGTGCATCCTTCTGAGTCTGTGCAGCATTCACCAACTGCTTCAAGCTATGCTTGCCAGGTGCAATAGATCTGACAGGATTGTTCTTGACTTGTTCTCCTGCTGCCCTCATCTCCTCGTTATGTAGATACTCTTGATCTGTGTTAAAATTTATAACGTTTGTAACTCCTTGTAAGAATGATTTTCCATTCTTCTGTCGGCCAAATAGCTGGCGTCGTTCTGCAGCAGAAAGTTGGAGATCCCCAGCTATATCATCAAGAGACTGCGAGACGGGTGGAGTTGGGGCGAATGGTGGTAGTGTTTGAGAAGCGTTTGGTGTGTATTCGTCTACACTGTATGGTTCCTGGTTTGAAGATTGAGAGAATTGCTGTGAAGGTGTGTCGCTTTGGATAATCATAGGCTCGTATTCCTCATGTGATTGCGTTGTGGGGGGAGATGCCGTTCCTTCTGCCGACATGGAAAATAAGGAGACCCTTGGACGGGTAGCCTTTTCGACAGGAGTCTGAGGCGCGGGTGTATGTGGAGGAGTCGGTGCAGCTGGGGGTACGGTTGATGATATTTGCGAAGCTGGGGTCTTTTTCTTGTGTGCTTTCCGAGCAACAGATAGCGGTCTGAACATCAACGGCTTGCCAACCAATTTGACTTCCTCAGCTAGTCTCTGGCCTTCTGGTTGCGAGGCTTTTGGAGGTGGAAGACTCATTCCACCGGCAGATCCCCCTTGTGTAATGCCTTCTTCATTTTGGTACTCGCTGTCCGGCTCCGTGTCTCTGCTAAACCCAGGCGCAGGGCCAGTCTTCAGGTTTACACCAGCTCCTAGACCACCCTTTCTGGCAGCATCTCCACCTCCGAGCGTTGACTTTGTATTATGCCTCGTCCCCTTTGGCGCGGGTAAGAAAGAATTAAACTCGCTGAATGCGCCTCCTCCTGCTGTCTTCGCTCTCTTCGTTGGCGGCTCGTCGTCCGGTGTCTCGCGCTTTAAGGCCGATTGCGGTAGAGATACTTTGATCTTGCCTGGGTTGGATCTATCCACGACTTTCTGAAATGCGGGTTTTGCGGAGCTCGAGACCAGCTTGGTAGGTTTGATATCCTCGGAATCCGATGCGTCCGAGTCTGAATAGTCGACAAGCGCCATAATGGGAAAGGTGGTAGCATAAAAAGTGGTTGATGTTGAGAGTTGAGAGTTGAGAAGGCTGAGGTTCGACCTTGGGATATATTTCAAATGGGTCGCTATTAATAAGCAAGCGAGGCTGGGTACGGGGTCGTAATGTCACGGACTCGTGACAACAGGCCGGCATTGTTCTACGACCATCACCACACGCATCAATTTAGTTTCTTCATTGACGTCTTTTTTATTGGTTTCTGGCGCGTGGTGCATATGGAGCATCGATTTTATTGCGATTCGATCTGGCGCAATGTCCGTTATCCAAGTGGAAGAGTACGTCAAGCACCCGCAAATTGATTGACTAGGGCTATTTACATTAAACTTACTGATTTCTTTAATAGTCTGGTATCATACCAATTACGAACAAATTATCTCAATACCATCGCAGATGGCGTGGGCGAACGGCTCATTACAATCAACGATGCATTCCTAAATACTGCGGGTTTCAAAGCTGCTGGTTGGCGACAGAATCTGGCGAACATCAAACGAACACATTCACCACCTATTCCAACCGCAATAACCTCGGAATACTTCCAAGCTCCTCCGAGATCGGCTGGTCTGGCAGGTCTAGACGACGAGGTGGAAGAAGGAGGAATGGTTACTGGTGGTAGAGCAGGGGATACAGTCGGGCCAGGCATTGCGATAAAGCGACGGCGCCGACGAGAACAGATGGAGGAGGAAGACAGCAGTGACCTTAGTGATGATAGTGAGGAGGAGAGCGATCAGAGGGCTGCGCAACAGATCAAGTTCTCTAAGATGCCTATCCGTAATCGTTCGGGTTCGTCACCGATTCGTGGCTCGAACTTACGACAGACGTCAACTATTACATCTCCTGTGCGGGCTGCCCCAGCGCAAGCCAGGAGAGGCTCACAACCAGCCGTAGATGCTGTCAAAGAACGAGCAAGACGAGATACAGTCACGAGTAGCGAGATGTCCTCCGAGAATGAGTTTGATGCATCTGCCTTTCAAAGAACAAGGGAGGCAGCCAGAAACGCTGCCAAGGCAAGCCGTGCTCTTCACAGCCAGACCTCGGACCCCAATGTAGGCATCAAGAGACAGCAAAGTGATCTGCTCGAGGAAGAAGAGGAGGATTCTGATGGATCAGACATGGATTCAGAGTTTGAAGGTAGTATTGATTCGACATCGATGCTAGATAGTGTTGCTGGAGCCGTCTTGCCTCCTTCACCCGGAGACCACATCGTTGGAACCGTGCCAAAAGATCTGACACGCTCACCTACCAAAAAATCCAAACCAGCACCCCCCGTTCTGCAGGCGCTACCCCCTCCTCGACCGATTAGCATGATTCAACCCAAGAGTCTCTTGTCAGCCGCCATAAAAGCTCGAAAAACCAAGGCTGCAACCCCCTTCGAGTCCTTCGCATCACTATCCGGCCAGGGCGACCCCAATCCACTTTCCCTTCGAATTTGGGCACCTTTTGCGACATCAACAACGAAGCCATATGAAGTGCTTATCCGTCGAAGTGTTCATGAGAATGAGGCAAATGATCGCCAAGTGGCGGTCGCCGATCTCATTGGATTGAGTCTTTGGAGATATGCTGAGGAGAAAATCGAACCTGTCGTTTCTTCCGAAAAGCTTAATGTTAATTGGTGGACTTTAAGAATGGTTGAGGATGAAGAAGTCGATTATGACTTCCCCGCTCTAGAGCGTACGAAGGCATTAGTGTCGTTCACAACTGCCAACAATCGTGCGGCGAGAGCAAGGTCGAACACGAAACCATACGATGAATTCGCTCTTGTCCAGGCCACCGCAGAACAATTTCAAGAGAACCAGAAGGTCACACCTCAATTCAAACGGGAGATTGTGGCATCATCAACCCCGGGTATCGAGGACGACCTTACACCACGAAATTCGCCGATGTCTACACCATCAACTCTAGTGGGAACGCTTCGCCAAAATCCACTTCTGGCGAGCATGACAGCCCTGCGACAAAATAATCCTTTAGCCGACGCACCTGCTATTGGTGGAGCTCCTCTTCAACCAGCGAGGCCAGCAGTTAGGAAGCTGCTACGGATTCATATCCACTCGGCAGATGCTGCTCCGGGACAAATGATTACGTTGGATGTCACGAACGATACGTACTTAGCGGATATATTGGATATTGTCTGTAAGAGGAGGCAGCTCGACAAAGCCAATCATGTCCTCAAGCTGACTGGTTCTGGCACCGTGGTTCTCCTGGATCGGAGAGTCGATTCAATTGGCAATCGAGAAGACCTAGACCTATATCGACGAAGGTTTGCGACTGATGGGCCATTGACTATGTCTGGATCTCCAAGTAGTAGTAGCTCACCAAAACTACCACTGATGTTTGATCGTCCCGACTTCCGCAAAGTCCGAAAGGGCCAAATGCTTGGGACACATCCTCTTGCCCAGGAAGCAATAAAACAAGACGAGCTTGGGAATTCCAACTACAGAAAATATACGGTCTGGCGAAAGCAACCCATGAGGTTTGTAGGTATGAACGAGCGGGTGCTTGCTATTGATGGGGAGTACTTGCACATCATGCCAGCTTCGACTGGTAAAACGATGTTTGAAGGACAAGGCAAGACAACCACGGTACATTTTAGTAACGTAGTGGGATGTAAAGTTACACGCAGACATCCTACTAACTTCAAGGTATTTGTGGTCATTTCTACAAGTGCCGTCCTGAACTTACCACTATGCAGGTCGTCGTTTACAAAGCGACAGAAACCAAGAGATACGACTTCGAAGGGAAGAGCGCAGACGAGGCGGCCGAGATTGTATTTGAAATCAAGAAGGGGATTTCCCCATATCACAATGTTTGAGGCTCTGCCTACCGGACCTTCTAGGTATCAAATAAGGCGGCACATCAACCGCAAAGATCAATGCCTGATCCTGAGCTTCAACTACTCCGGCCCTCCCATTCTCTCGGTCCGGTGTTAGGTACCCGACTTCTGTATTATCTGGTACCTGCCGCGAAATCGCCCTCGGCAGAGAGGCAGCGGCATGGCGAAGGCCCTCCAGATGACTTGAATTTCGAATAATCTGCCTCTATGAATGCTTGGAACCTCAAAAAGTATGATACCATACGGAAAGCCCGACCAAGCCCAAGATCTTTTACCGAATCCTTCCTGACTGATAGGCAAGCATGAATCTTTCCAACAAGGCTGGATGGAGCCTGGGAGCCCTTTGACAAGTTACGGCTACCTTGGCCTGCCTATGGTTGTTGTCTATGACTAACGAGCCTGCTTACAGCATGAGTCTTAGTCTGACGAGCCGCGTCCCTGTGAGTGGCGTCGGTCTGGTATGTGATGTAGGACGCTTGAAGATGCAGCGCCCACGTGCATGCAGCCAAGACCTGGGGAGCAAATGCTTGCGTCGATCTCCATGGCTCCTTTTACCTGAATGGATCGGAGGCGTCCACCAATTATTAAGCCAAACATATCGTGGCTGGATCAGCACCATACCTGATTCAACCCATGTGTTTTCTAGGCTCTTTTCTGCATGTCCCTTTCCAAGTCCCTTCTCTTATTGCCTGGCTCGTGTGCGATTCATGCTTGCGGCTGATACTGTTCTGATAGTGTTACAACGTTGAAGATGCTGGAGAAGCAACAGTCACTCTTCACACCACCCTGTGCCTTTACTATTGCTGTCTTATTGCCATCGTATGGCAGGCCAATGGTCATTACCTCGTGCAAGCGATGGGTCGCCAAGGACCAGGCTACGTGGACTGTACGCACTCAAGCATAGCCCTCGCTCTTCATCTTACATAGCCTTTGAGTACTCAGTGTGAAGTTCTTATTGGCCATCTCTTTGCGAGCATGTTTTCAATGCAAGAATCGCCAAATCTGTACCCTGAATGTAGGATTCGGGAAGCGGCGGACTGAGATATAGGGGTGCCCCTAAAAGAGAATCTAACCATTGCACCAAACTTGCCCCCAGGCGGAATGCAATTGTACTATTCTGCTCTTTGTACCTCTATTCTGGTACTGCTACATTGGTGGCTTACAGACCGAAGTTTCGTGTTAGCTTTGACTCTCTGCCTTGGTCCTACTCTGTTGCTACTGTACTGTATCGTTCCGTGAATGCAAGTGCAGGCGAGCAGCCCAACCGTGGCAAGACTCCTGCCATACCATAGGATACAACTCCGCCACGTTTTAGAGGCTGTTCTTGCCTCCGGTTCTTGCCAATTGGCTCTGATCAAGACGGTCTATCCACAAGGCCAAGCTAGTGGCACAAAGAAATCCACCCCGCTACTCAGATCATCCCTTAGCTTCACTCCGTACTGAGACAGCTCGCCCTCTCAGATCAGACCATGGCGTACGGAAGCCTAGTATATATGCTGGATTCTCCCTCAAATCCTTCTTCACAAGCACACCTGCAAATACACAATCCAAAATCGTTCTTGTCAAGTAACCTCACTCGATCCATTACATACACTCGCCGTCAAAATGCAATTCAAGAATACCCTCGTCTTGGTTCTTGCCTCAACTACCACCGTTCGTGAATCCACGTTCTTATTTCCGTCGTCCTGCTAAACCATGCTTAGGCTCAAATCAGCTCACTGACATCTGGCTTGTCGGAGAGTATCAACTCCCTCACCAGCGCTGCCGGTGATACCGCCACCTCTACATTGAGCTCCGGTGCATCTATCACATCATCCATCTCATCCGCCGTCCCTTCCGGTTCATC
The DNA here is from genome assembly GCA_019669835.1 of Amylocarpus encephaloides. Classification (NCBI taxonomy): domain Eukaryota; kingdom Fungi; phylum Ascomycota; class Leotiomycetes; order Helotiales; genus Amylocarpus; species Amylocarpus encephaloides. The sequence goes on along the minus strand of MU251480.1, from coordinate 57,282 downwards.
CTCTCTCTCCTCTGCAGGCGCGTCTGCTTCTTCATCTCTCTCTTCGGCAGCGGCCAGCGCATCTACTCTCACCGGCTCCTCCGCTTCCTTCGTCTCCTCATCCCTTGGATCTGCTTCCGGCAGTCTCTCCACCAGCCTTTCTAGCCAGTCATCGGCCATGTCTAGCTCAAGAACTTCTCTCATCGTCACTAGCATTACAACGACTGACGCTAGCGGAGCCACCGTCACTTCTGCTTCGACTTCTACGAGCACCGCTGGTGCCTATCAGACCGGTGCTATGGGTGCTGCTGCTCTCTTCGGTGGTGCTGCTTTCGTCGCCGCCAACATGTAAAGTCGGGACGGTTAATACGCTAGAATGGAGGGGTGGCGACGGCAACATTTGAGTGTGGATTTTGGGACTGGGTGTTTGTACATATAGCATGAAAATCAAGGAATAAATGCATCAGACCCAGCTATGTCTCGTGTATTCGTGATTTCATACCTCACCTTGCACCCCAAATGGTGATATATCGAGTACTTGTCCCAGCCCCCGGATCGGTATATCTCCTAGACTCATGAGTCTGTTCTACGTGGTGGTCCTTCAAATTAAGGGGAAAATCGCAACGGAGTTCGACCAAAACTCTTTTGCGGGAGCTCTGAGTTCTAGAATTTATTCTCGAAATTAGGTGTTTTACAAGTCTGACAAGAGCTCACAGTACACCACTTACTTGCCTTGATGATGGGGCTTATTGTTCCACGTTCACCACCACAACAAAACCTACGAGGGTGCCATCATAGATTCATGAACTGCTTGTTCCGAAGCTACCGACTGAACTTTACATCGCTTCCAGAGTTAAGTAGATCGCAGATGAAGATTCCAACCACGGGAAGCAGACGCAAGTAACCCAATATCCGTAGATTCATTGGCCATCCGCATTCTCGACAGCAAAAGTCACCTCGACAACAAACGGTCCTCTCATCACTTCCCTAGAGGAAAAATTCCATGCCGCGAGGTTGGGGGGTAACTAGCTTGCGAGGAAATTGAGAGGATTTCATATTGGCGGGAAGCGTGTGCTCCTCTGATTGATTCCCCTTCACGTCATATTCGCTGACGCTCTCTAAAGGAGAGACGAGACGCCTGCAAAACGCAGCCTTGATTGCAGGAGCGAAGGCGATGGGCGGTCGCTCGAGGTGCTTCAATTTCATCTCTGTTCCTAGTGGTCTCACGAAGCAAATTGAAATGATTGAGCCGAGCCGAGCCATTATGCGATATGCTGCGTTTTTCAGAACTTCGGGGGGTGGAGTGATTGGAGGTTGCAAGCGGGGTGTCATGTCGGAGAAACCAGATGTTGGTGACTTGTATATAAATCCTTGGGGTGCATAATCTGAGCGAGACGGAGATGCGAGGCGGATTTTCGACGACAAAATCGGGATCAGCAACAAAAATATGCCCCTTGTTCTGTAGATGGGGAAAAATATGACTCTTCAAGCAAGGCAAATGAGATTCCCTCGACAAAATGGGATTTCTCTGTTTTCGGGAAATCGCATGGAACCAGTTGACTTTATCGAGATGGTAGTGTCGGTTCTCCTTATGTAACTAAGATCAATCTCAGCATCTTTGGCCATCCAACGACGCTGTAGAGAAGCTTATATAATGCGTAATCGGAGAGCGTCATATCCTGCACGCACTTCTGAAGAGAGATGAAATGCATTCACGGGACTCTTGATATCGAGTATTGATTGTCATTGTCCATTTCTTGTCCCCTTGAGGGCGAAGCAGTCCCCAATGCCTAAGTGGGCAACCTTTTTGTTGGATGCCCAAGGTGGTCAAATCACCTAACCTTAACCGCAATGCTACTATTTCCTTCTTCTCTTACAGTCCTCCAGGGCTTCATTCTCGAGGTGGACTGCAAAAGTAATTCCCATAGCAAATACTCCTCTTTCGTACTTCTCAGGTGAGCACTTTCTATCGCTTGACTAACATTGGCGTGCTCGCTTACAGGTTTCCTACGTTATCGGGTTAGATATTACAGAACGTACGGGTGGTTGACGAACAGGCTGCTTAGATCTTGTCTCATAGTGTTGCGAAGATGGTTCGATTGTGTGAAGTAGGGGGGAGGGGAGGGGGGTGGCCATTAAATATATGTAAAGGCAAAAACGACGTCAAATTGATAACAATCGGTCTAGTAAACATAAGATGCAGGAAAGAAGTCAAATTGGCAATTTATCTCATCTAGACATGCTGGTCATCAGTCATAGTCCGAATCCACCCACTCCATGTCGCTATATCCTCCCTCGCCCTCACTCTCCTCCTCGCCCTCGCTCTCCTCCTCTGCCGCCTGATCCTGCCCATCTGTATCGGCTCCATCGCTAGCCGTTTCACCATGAGTGATACCATCGGTAGAAGCAGTGTTACCGCTTGCAAGAGCGTGCCCAGGTGCGGATGTCGCTCGAACATCTGGGAAGAGACCTGTGTTATGTTGTCCAAACTGTGGAATTTGCAACAATCTTGCATCCTCCGCCGGAATTGGTGCAATCTCTCCCAAAGCTCGACGGGCTAAGATATGTTCTCGGTAGTTGCACGCGCCTCTTCCGGATTTTTTCAACAAGGTCTCCACCGCCTTTCCCTGAGGGGCCCAACTTAATGTCTTTCGCCACGCCTTGCGTATGACATTGACCTCGTAGAGGCTTAGTTGTAGCCAAGGGAGGTGGGCCGAGCCTTTGGCGGCATCAGGCGGTGGAGGTTGCATTACACCCAGCAGCTTATTGGCCACTGGGACATGAAAATCAAGGATGTTGCCAAAGCGGCTTCTGTTTTGTGGCATTGACTGGTCGCTAAGATTGTTCTCTGGGGGGATTGGCTGTGAAACGGTGGCTTCCATTGGTGGGGTTACGAAGCTATAGTAGAGAGTGTGGTCCTCGACTGCTCGGTTGACACCTCTCTGGTTGACCTCTTGGGTTGAATCAAATGTTGAAACTTCGTGACGGGCTGTTTGGAGACGTTGAACAAGATCACCCTTCAATAATTTGAAGATCTCTTCGGTCATGACCTCCACGCCATACGAAGTCTTGAACTGTGCAATGACTCCGCGGAGATTCTCAGCGTCATTTCCGTCGCCGACGCGAGTGACGAGGAAGGCTGCTTCGGACGATAGGCCTTCGGACGTCAAACGGCCCATCTCGACCATTATGTTGGCGCATTCCCGCAACTGTTCCATCAATGTGGCCTCCAGGTGTTGATGCGGCAGGAATTCCTGCGGGAAGTTGTCCACCAACTCCCCCAAGGATCGGAATTCGGCCATGATGACGGGTGGATTCGCTGGTAGTGGGGATATGCGGAGGGATGTTTGGCTGTGGTAGTGGTGGCTTGTGTCAATTGAAGGTGTCCAGATTCGTACAGCCAGGATTACCGCTGAGCGAAAAGATAACAGTGGTAGCGAAAGGGCGGTTGTGAAAGGGTGGTTGTAGAATGGTGATTGTGGAATGGTGGTTTCAAAATGGTGGTTGCAAAATGATGCTTGTGAAATAGTTGCGGCAAAATGGCGTTTGCCAAATGGTGGTCCCCATAGGGTATATAGTAGTCCCGATATTGCCGTGAAATTGACGGGGGTAAATGTAATAATGAATGAGCTTGTAGGAGGACTTCTCGGTACTGTTAATCCTCCTACCCGACAAATTCGAATATCGAAGTGCCATAAAGGAGAAATTCAAAGGCGATATTATACTTTAGAAGACCAACAAGTATCATTCAAGTTCGTCCAGCGGGAAATGTCGGTGCTCAATTTGAAAAGATTATAACCTCGTAGGACTGATCGGTACGGTTGATGCCCTTGTGCCAATGCCGTCAAGGAGGGATTTCAAAGCGATCTTGTCGTTTAGAAGATCGACAAGCATTAAGTGTACTGTACAACTTACAGCGGTAAATAAATGTAAAATGACGCGATAGCATTTGACCAAAGGCGGACTGTAAAGAGGTTTTCCCACGAGGTGATTGGCGCTAACCCTTCCGAAAAGCAGGTGATATGGCCTCCATTTTACATTCCTTTCATCCTGTAGGCTGTAGGATTTCAGGTCGTTGCTGAATTTTAAGACTGATGAGCCTAGAGGAGACTCCATTCGATTCGCGTTGTTGATGCCCTAACCCCAAAGAAGAAAATCAAAACCCGCAAACAAGAATTTGCAAAGTGAGTGAGAGTAAAATCATGTACGAAGGAAAGCGAGGAAGGGTGATTTCGCAGGTGTCGAAGTAGAGACTCAGAGGCGAATGTTTGCGTCTTTGTGTTTGTGAAACTCTCGTATGAACTTTGTTGTTGCTCTTCGTTCGCCACATTTGTAGGAGCAAGAAGTGAACATGACTGGAAAATTCAAGGCTACGAAGTGTGGAGGAGGTTCAGTTTCATTCTCGGTTAAGGAATTAGGCGAGGCATGGCGTGCATGTAGCACGTAATTCGTGTGTCTAGTGATCGTGGTTATATTTGGATTATAGTCACATATAAAGAGGTAGCCATATGTTTTGTCTGCCTACCGTTCTGCTACCAATCAAACAGTGCCTTTGTCCTGCCCATACAAGATAGGAGAAGGCGGTGATAATACTTACGGTTGCTATCTCGGTAGACATTCGTTTGTTATGTGTACAAACTTGTTGTACTCTGTGTTATGTGAACTATTGGAGGTTCTAGCAGCACAGTATAACGAACTTGTGTACGTATGTGTTCACGAATAACCTGTTCTGGGTGTTAAATATTTGAGATCCTCTTACCTTGAAATGTAAAGGGTTAAAGTGAAAAATGTTACCAAGGGTAAATAAACTAAGCTGTTGAAGAAACCCTTATAATTTTCCCTTATATCAATCGTCACTCTAAGCCTGAGATTTTTTGGTGCTTAGTTCTAAAAACCAAGGGTCGCTTAGAAGTTGGCTTGCTGAAGGTCGCTTGGTATCGTCCTGCTGCAAAATCCATCGCAGTATGTGCTTGATCTGCTTCGAATCTTCATCCCTCATGTCAACCGGCTTTTCTTGGTCGAATAGTACCTCTAGCGGTAGCAGAGGCTGTAAATCGTTGAGATCAAACCCCTCAGGAAGTTCGCCAATGTAACTTTTGATATTTTCGCCATTAAGGTTAAAGTAACGAGTAAACATCTGACCTTGCACATTTCGAAAGGATACCTCTGAGGAGAGGTATCGAGAAGGCTAAATAATTGTAAGAAGTGGTCATCATTCGTCTCATCCTTATTACCTGTAGTATCGACGACAAAAAGTGGCCTTCCAATAATAAACTCGAAGACTAGACAACAAAAACTCCAAATGTCTTGACTACGTGTAGGAACTTTTTCGAGAATGATTTCGGGACAGCGAAGGCCAGCAGGAGTCATCAGCTTTTCGGTGGATTGTCAATGAAGAATGCTACAATAAGTAAGCAGGAATTCATTTAAACGTGATTAAAGGGAGTAGAACAGACCTCCACCCATATCTGAGATCTTGATAACGAAATTAGGGTTTAGATCCACAAACTCAGTCAATAGCTGGTTGACCGCGAGATACTTTGGAGCCCAAAGGTCAACTTTTCTATCCTGTCTTTCAATAGGTTGCAACGAAAGTAGGATTGATTTCTTGTTGCGATAAACGAATCTCGTCCACAGATATAAGGCCGCGACCGAGAAGAGAAGGTTGCCAGGCTGCAAATCACCGTGAGAGATGCCACTCTGATGGAGGAAGTCGATACCGAGAAGATCTTGTCGAAGTATAGATTTTGCTATCCAGATTGGATACCTATCTCTTCGTCCGATTTTGCTGACTAGGGGTTTTGGAAGATATTCAACCATGCTCGCCGTACTTGGGCCCATGACTTCGAATACTAGACATCCGTGCTCTCCATTTAGGCCTTTGTGCTTAAAGTAGTCTTACAGAGATATGATGTGTTTCTTCCCCTGATGTGGAAGCGTGGTCTGTGCTATGGTTCTAAGTATAGACGACTCGGTTTCTAAGACTGTTGATTGGACTGTCAAAATCTTGAGAGCGACATAACATCTAATTCCGCGATATATGTTAGCCAATTTAGGAATATAATAACTGGCTCGAGCCATCGAGAGTCGATGATAGCAAAGAAATAGGTATGCTGCTGGGTTCGGGAACAAAAGTGAGGCCATACTGTTCATCTCTCGCTAGCCATACTGTCGAGTATGCTCCATATCCTAGATTTCTAAGAACCCTGTATCTTCCATCTTTGAACCGGTCTCCAAGATGAATAGGATGAAATTTGCTGGGGCGATAATCTTCGACCTATTCTGTTGGGACTGTGACAGGGTAAAAGCGCCATTGAGATCTCTAAGCTGGGGGGAGTCTCTATGGGGTCGGTGGAGAAGTCATTATGGAGCGATGACGAAACCGATATTGCAATAGCCAAAACCGAGATAATAAACTCTAAATAAAGCAATAAAATACTATTATATTAATAAATAACAACAATTAATATTTTGAAACCGCTGAACGAACCACCTTGCTTCAAAGGGTCACTTGAGTCGGCCGGATGCACAGGCATTTCCATATGTATATAAATAAACCCATCTTTTCATAGCCTTAGGACTCTTTTCCAGGCGAAACAGATTATGCGGTTTACCGCTTATTCACTCCATTTCTTCATTCGTCTCATTGGTTGGCTGGTTTTGTACGTGCCACGTGACGGACCTACCTACACCTACCTTCACTCCGCATCTGGCATATCGCCGCTGGCATAAACGCAAGATTCCAATAATTTATAAAAAAATCTAGAGCTTCGGTGGACAAGCGTGGGGGATTAGCAAGTGTGATAAGGGATACGATGACTAAGACGCTTTTTCTTGCTTTTGATAATGCCGTGTCACACGAGTTTCTAGTGTGGCAATTGATTATTGGCTTATTGCGAATGAGCGGGTTGCATTTATCGACTCTTTTGCAAAGATACGCTTCTTAACCTTATCAACCGTTTTTCACATGTGCCCAGCCTTATGCTAGAGAGGGCTTTCTCTTTCGTAATGTTGGCAGAGTTCAAAAAAGATTTATCTCCTTCTCGAACACTAGTATTTTGTAATTTATACTGAAGCTATTTTAATTACACCTTTTACACGCCATCTTATTCATCAGAGACATCCTTGGGCAGATTTTGCTATACCCAAACTTCCCAGGTACTTTATTACCTTGACTTTTGAACTCTCACTAAGACAAAAAGAGTGCTTAAAACCAAACTTATGGCTATCACGGATGCAGATATCACGTTTGATCCAACCACTATGCTCAGTAGGAACCCTACGAAAATGCAATCCCATAAAGAGAAGGTTAGAAATGCTGCGCCTGAAACTGCAGTGAGCGCCACCATTGTGTAAGACTTTTCGAATATTCTGAGATATTAATTTGCACTATTGAGTTTTTCGATAGCAACGGTCTTTATACTAGCCAAAGTGATAGCACTGAACACATTACTATTGACTATTACGATTCTGCAGGAACTAAAACCCGCATGCATATTTATTAATTTCAAGTTCGGCTTGATTTATCAGAGAATCTGGAATAGTGGGCTGTTGTTTTCATGACCTTTTGCAATCATTGCAAGGCAGTCTGCGAAAAGTGAGGGCTGGATTTGGAATGACTTGAATGGTAAGGTTACATGCAATTCAAAAATGGAATTTCATTGTTTCTTCTATGTGCTTGCCGCCTTTTTCAAGAAACCGCCAAAGGAAAATACTCTTGAGCCACCGGGCGGTAATATGAAAAGCAGAGCAAACGAAAAGATCAAATATCGACCCAGGTTCCATGCAATTCTCCAGCCCCAGCCCCATCCGGTCCAAGATCTAGAAGAAAGGGAAACTCCTCCTTTATAGATAGCTATTTCTAGATCCATCAAGAATTACACTAGGTAAATATCAACGCAAAGGAAACTAGGGGCTATCTAGCAAGCTAATTAGAGGTACAATTTCAGATATTGTTACTTTTAGATATTTTCTTATGAATTTATGAACAGTATTCTGAGCGTAGCTTCAAGGCAGGTCTTGTCAAGAGAATGGCTAGGATTTGCCTAGTCTGTCTGCATAATAATGAAGATGATAGAGAGTACTGTGGAGAGTACTTTATCAGGTGAACCAAAGATGCACGTGATGTGAAAGATGTGATTTTTTAGCCGACAAGTCCGTCTGACTAATCACTTCACGGCTCGGCTCGGCTTATTATTAACATTCGTTCTGGTCTGCTCAAACCCCTGTCAGAGTACCCGGATGGCCAGCGGGCGGACATGGGCGCCAAGAAACCCGTCACTCGACCTCGATGAAGACATCCATGATTCAGACGTACCTCTCTCACGTTCTCTTCCCACTTTAGCTTCTTTTCTCAATTTCTCCTATTCTTTTCTCTCTCCTATTGAACAAAGAGTCTGTGACATCGATTACAATAGCCTGCAATCCGATATCCTGCTTATGCAATCTACAATCCTCCAATTCCGCCAGCACAGAACAAAACAATTAGACAAAGACAAAATACTGGCGCTTGACGAGGCAACCCGAGGCAATCGTGCCATCGTTGGTTCAAGATGAATATTCTCAAGATGGACAATGATACGAGGGGCTGGATCATGACTTTGGTCAGTGGTATAGGTACGTTTTCGGGATCCAACTTCTTGGGCGTGAGGCTGACCACACTAACAGCTTGTATGGCTGGGGCAAGTGTCATATATGTCGATAAAATCGTTCAACTGTTGCCTGGTAGGCAAAATTTTGACTTGCAAGAGAACAATACCTTTCTGGGGTCGTCGTTGAGCTTGAGCTTCGGGGTAATGGTGAGCCAGTCCTTTTCACTTACTGTCGACAAATGCTGACCGATCTAGCTCTTCTCTGCTCTCTACGGCATGCTACCATCCTCGAAAGAATACTTTATAAAAGGTGGGTTTACACCGACAAAAGCTGCTTGGACACTTATCGGATGCTTTCTGGGCGGCTTCGTTTGTATACAGATCGTTTCGAGGCTCATTCACCAACACATATCCACCGACGAAATCCCTTGCGAAACATCGGGCGACGAGGAATCCCAAGCACAAAGTAGAAGGCATTCGCACAATAGCGGAGATAGCGATCACTTTCATAAAGTCTTGGATGGGAGCGGACTGGCTACCGAGTCAACAGCTCTGCTAGCATCAGAAGGTAACGCCAATGGAAGGCTTCTTCCTCCCCCACCGTCTTCCATCATGGGCTCAGATGGTGCAGCCAGTGTTAGGAGACAGACCACGAACGAGCAGAGGCCATCCATGATTAAAATCCAGAAACGAGTGATGTCCTTTGTCAAGGATACAAAGACGAATTGTGATTCCACTGGCCCATGCTTTGGTTACACTGATCCTTGTGGTCATGACTGCCTCAAACATAAGCATTCTTCCTTCAAGTCGCCAGAATACTCCCGTCGCTGTACGGTCATCTGCCATGATTCTGGGGCTCGAACTGCCTCAGCCAGCCCATCACCATCCCAGTCATGCGAGCGGTTTGCACAGATTAGCTGTTCTGAGGACGGATCTAGCGATGAGTTAGGGACGTTGGATGCTCAACATCATCACCATGTTGCCAAAAATCCTTACATGGCTCTTGGGCTTCAATCCACAATTGCTATTGGACTTCACAAATTACCCGAGGGGTTCATCACTTACGCCACTAACCACGCAAATCCTGCTCTAGGAGTCTCCGTATTTCTATCACTTTTTGTTCACAACATCTCCGAGGGGTTTATAATGGCCTTGCCATTGTCACTTGCTCTCCAATCACGTAATCGTGCCTTCATTCTTGCCTCTGTTCTAGGTGCCGTCAGTCAGCCATTCGGAGCAGGAATTGCTGCACTCTGGTTCCACATTGCTGGAAAGAATGGCGGCGAACCTAGTCAGGCACTTTACGGCGGCATGTTTGCGATTACCGCTGGCATCATGACCAGTGTTGCCATACAGCTATTCGCGGAAGGCTTGTCAAGGAGTCATAATAACGAAAATTTGTGCATCGCGTTCGGCTTCCTGGGCATGGCGATTATGGGTGGAAGTAGTGCGCTTACTGCGTAGCGATGGAGGAAACACATGTGGCCTAGAGGCAATCACGTGTGTGGTGGAGCGTGCATCAGGGGGTGCTTAGTCATGTAAAACCTCTGTATATAACCTGCTTCCACGAGCGCTCCTTCATAGAAATCAAGCGTCCTTACAAGTTATCTACTTCGCTCACTCTTACATTACGAGTGCTCTCATGAGTGCTCGTACCACCCTCTGCATGTCACGCCACAATTAACTATACGCATAAACGAGGGAGCAACAAGCATTGGCATTTAGAGCAGAGATATCATTCGACCTTTTACATAGCACTTGGCTTATCTCCAAGTTTGTTTATTATTAAGCTGCTCTGGATGGCCGGATGGACAGGATCGATGCATATGGGACGGCGTACATACATTGGCAACTTCAGGCATACGATGAATTAAATATTATCTCCCGAGAGATATTGTTTTTGCTACAATGATGTTGTTTTCCAAGCGCGACACCAAGGTTGACGATACAGAGTCCGGAAGGGCAATCAAGATGGCATGTAGATCTACTTGAGCTCAAGGTGGACCATCCATACCGGTGGGATAAGTACTTTCTAGAATGAGCGAGCTGTGTGTGGGAAGAGGAAAGATGGACAGATTGGGTGTTCTTGTCGAGGCTAGCATTGCGGCTGAGAACGGTCAAATGTTGGATGCAATCGATCTACCCAAACAAGCCGCCAGTACGGTGCTAGTATATAACTTCTATTTTAGGACAATTTGGTTGGGCAACCTAGTCTAAAACAATAGAATCCTTCATGCCCGCTAACGCCTATTGTCTGGGGATCCTCGTCAAGATATATGAGGGCCAGGAAAACTCTAAGCATTCTCCTATATATTCACATGACAGAGATTAAAAGGCGCTTACTCGAGCTACCCATATTACTCGAGACTCATGGACCTTCACCTAACAGGGCTGCAGCTCAATAAGCATGCTGTCTAGGACGAGTGACCACTCAAGGTGAAGCCGTTTTTTAGACGCTTTGCCGGGATTTATTTATATGACCGATTTGTTCTTCATTCACCGTAATTACCTGCTAGATTTAAAAAGAGCTATGTGAAACATCGTAGCACATTCACACGGAAGAAGACACACAGTTGCTCACACACTCCTTGCCGGAATCGCAGTGACTCGTGTCCCATTTCCATGATGAACACCCTGTAGTGTTACTGAACGTCGCTCAATATCTCACCGGAGTACAAGGATGAATCGCACACTCTTTCGTCGGCACTCACACCATTGCGCTTTCGTTTTCTGCGGCACTTCGCTCATGTTGATCTTGTACGTCGCAATACGACTTCTTAAAACACTGCGCTTTCAGGTTCAAGCAGTGGTGATGTTCAGCGGGAACTCTTTTTCATAAATTAATAACCAAAACGCAAGCGTGAATGAAGCTATGAAAGGGAAAGGTTGGCATGTTATTTGTTGTACGTCGTTGTTCGATGCTTGATGCCATCTCTGCTTGACTCGTCCCGATAACATTGCAACAAGTGGTTAATAATTTTCGTTTCGTCTGTTGAAGAAAAGAAAAGTAAGGCTTCTCGTAATTACAAGCAGGCCGGCAAACCTGCTGTATTGGAGACGATACCCTGCTAATAAAGCCGAGGTTTCCCAGGTCTTTCAACAAACGCTCTTCTATCATTCAGCACGGTCTTCATAAGACAGTGCTATGCCAGGCTCGACATGCTTCAAAGATTTCTGATACAGGTATCAATCACAACTGACAACCACAGTCAAAAATATTATCATAACCTTGCCTTCGGCCCCTCGTTTCTCACCTCCTCCACGTCCTTCTCGGCCAACTTCTTACTCCTCTTGCGTTCAGTCAACTGGACCCACTCCCTCAAGACCTCCATAAGGCCCTCAACTTCCTCAAACGTGTTTCCAGCGTGCAAACATACTCTCACCCGCTCCGTCCCTACGGGAACAGTTGGCGATACAATAGCCCTGACCACAAAGCCTCTCTCCTGACAGTACTTTGCTAGTACTCTCGGGCGAGGTGTTAGGAGGGAGAAGATAGGCGACTGCGGGATGGGGGGAATTGTTAGGAGTGTGGTGGATGGAAGACTCCGAAGAAGGGAGTGGAATTGCGAGGTTAGGGACTGGAGGTGGTTGAGGAGCTGATGTGATATTAGCTCGCTAGTCTAGATTATAGAGCATGAAGTCAGACTGGTTGTGTGCCACCGGATTCCATTAGGTCGTAGACCACTTTTATAGCTGCTAAACTTGGGAAGCTCATTGCGGTCGTGTAGATGAGCGGACGTGCGTAATTGATGAGATATTCTCGTGTGACTTTTGAGCACAATAGTGCAGCTACAGGTGAGATTTACCAGTTAGCCTTACTTACCATTTTGATACTCGCTTCATATGTCGCAGAGGCAAAGTTAACTGTAAGCGAGACTAGGCAAGAAGGGGGAAATTTAAAACATAACAAACCTCCGCTAGCACCAACTCCTTTTCCGAAAGTATGCAATCTCGCAAACACTCTGCTTTCTAACCTAGCTTCATGGACACAGCCCTGACCCCTGTCTCCAAACATAGCATTACTATGCGCTTCATCAACAACCATACAGCCTCTTCCATGACATATTCTCTCTACAAGCCCAGCAATTTCTCTTAGCGGCGCAAGGTCTCCGTCCATGCTGTAGAGACTTTCGACCGCCACGAAGACATTGCCGTTCGAGTGACGAACCGTATTCTCAAGCTTTGCACTCAAATCCTCCAGGTCATTGTGTATAAAATGGAAGGATTCCGAAGCACGAGAAAGTCTCAGCCCTTCTCGAACACTCGCGTGGATATACTCGTCATATATCACCACATCTCCATTTTGTGGTATACAACCAAAGAACCCGGAATTTGCATCATAACCCGAGTTGAAAAGTAATGCAGAGTCCGCGTTGTGGAAACGAGCGATCTGTTGTTCAAGTGCTTCTGCGTATGGCGTATTTCCGTCGAGGAGACGAGAACCCCCTGAGCCAAGTTGAAATGATGGATTGGTGGACAATTCTTTTAAAAACGCTTCTTTGACGAGTAGGGATGTTGAGAGGGATAGGAAGGAGTTTGACGAGAAGTCAATCGAGGTTTGTGGCGTAGTTGTTAAGGCTCGAAGAACCGACTTCGATTCTCGCTTTGAGAGGGCCGAGGAGAGTGTGTTTTCAAGTGGACTTCTTGACGGCGCCATCTTGCCAGTATTCAAACACGTGAAGGACACAAGAGGCAAAAACGAGCACCTGAAGATCTTCAAGATCGCGAAGGGACCTGGGGCTGCACTTGCAGAATCCGGCTAAAATGTAGCGTGAGGTGTGCGGGTGGGTATTTTCCATCTCTATTTACGCTACCAGGTGGAGAGGCACAGCAAGAATTGTTCCATCCCAGCATGGAGAATATGGAGGGCTAGTCATCAAGAACAACTCACTCCTGTTCAAGCCTATGGGGTAGGGGAAACGATGGGTTGAGGAACCGACGTTGAGGAGGTTGAAGCTTGGATGAAGATTTGAGACAGGTGAGAAAGCTACCCCGCCATGTTTGCATTGATGCCCCCTAGCGATCAAGAGTTTGCTCAGCGATACCATGATTGTAATTGAGGGCCTAAAGTGAAATTGGTAGAATGATCTAGAAATACGTCGTTGGTTAAGGTTAGTCTTAGTAGTGCTAGTCTTATCAAGTTGTGAGATCAAATCTGGACATGGTTCAAATCTCCATCAGATTAAGAAGCGACGAGGAAACACATGTTGATTGTTCCTCGAGTAAGAAGACACTTCAGTTATTAGTGTACGTAAAGTTCGGCAGTTCTCTTCTATTGACCTATGGGCGAATGGCTTCGTTTTCACTCCCCTATCGCAAGTATGCATATTCAAGCTCAATGCCATCCTTTCAGATTGTAATCTCACTCTGCTTGTTCTCCTTCGCTTCCAGGATAGGAGACCCTTTCACACTCCCCCCTTTCAACCCCTCCCTCAAAGCCTCAACCTCAAAGCTCTCCATAGGTCTCAGTCCCCATTTATCAAAGATAACCCGATCTTCATCCCACCCGTTGCACTCCGTAGTCAACATTTTCTCCCCAGTGAACACCGCATTCGCACCGGCCATGAAACACAGAACCTGCTGTTCCTCACTCAAGGCTGTGCGTCCTGCTGCTAGTCGGATGATCGTTTTGGGCATGACCATTCGTGCCGTGGCTATTGTGCGGAGTGTGTTGTCAAAGGGAGCAGGCTCCCTGTCGCCGAGGGGTGTGCCTTTTATGGGAACGAGTGTGTTGACAGGGAAGGATTCTGGGTGCGCTGGCAGAGTTGCGACTGTATGAATTAAGCCCACATGGTCTTTCTTCTGTTCTCCAAGACCAAGAATCCCTAGGATTTAGTTTTGTCAGCTCCAAAATTTTCGCCATGAAAATTGACAACTTCGGAGCAGAACAATACTAACCTCCCGTGCAGACATTCAAACCAGCTTCTCTAACATGTGCAAGAGTCTGCAACCTCTCATCATATGTTCTCGTGCTAATCACACTTGGGTAGAACTCCCGACTCGTATCAACATTGTGGTTGTATGCCGTCAAACCCGCATTCTTCAGCTCCTTTGCTTGCTCTCCATCAATCATACCCAAAGTCACGCATACTTCCATTCCCATCCCTCTTACCCCTTCAACCATGCTTTTGATATTCTTCAATCCATTCTTTCGTCCTCTCATATCTCGCCACGCGGCTCCCATGCAGAATCTCGTACTCCCATTATCCTTAGCGATTCGTGCCGCCGAGAGAACAGAGTCGACATCAACCATTTTCGAGGCTTTCAGACCAGTAGCGTATCGGCTTGATTGCGCACAATACGAGCAGTCTTCGCTGCACCCCCCGGTTTTGATATTCATCAAAGTACACATCTGGATGGCGGAGGGGTTGTGGAATTTTCGATGAATTGTTCCCTGTGCATTATCTAGTCAATTCTAAACCACAGCGATATTTGATACTGCAAGCGAAGAACTTACAGCTGCAAAAGCAAGCTGCATCAACGGCTTCTCATATATCTCCTTAATTTCCTCTCTCGTCCAATTCGTTCTCGTCCCAGTCGCCGAAAGAGCATTATCGAAAGCCGAGGATGGAAACACGCCCTGGACCGAGAGCGCAGAGATAGTCCCATATTGTCTTGTCATAAATTGAATTCCCACATCTCGTCGCAAAACTCGACCTCTAACACCACGTAAAAGAGAAGCCGAACCACGCATCTTGACAACAACTGCAACAAAACAAGTTAATCGCTGAATCGGGAATCAGAGCTCAAGAACACCATGCTTTGAAATACTTCAATATTGAGGGGTTGAGGCAACGCCTTGGTGGCCCCCCTGATACCCACGTGGGGCAGCTACACTTTAGCCGGTCGAGCTAGCATCAAAGACCTTGCCTTCGATTTGTTGAAAGATCCATTGAGGGAGGATTGCAGTGGATTGCAGTGGATTGCAGTGGATATCTCCGTTTCACTCGGCAGATAAAGCCGTGAAATAAAGTGCTCAAGCCCTCTTCTTCATACTGGAAGGTCTACTAACAATTGCCTCATTCTTGCGCACACTTGTGTAGCCTCAAAATGGACAAAGGTCGTGAGTAGCAAGTCGAAGCTGGTTTAGGTGGAGGAAAAGGGAAAAGAGAGAGTTGAAGTTGGAACATAATAGTTTCGCTTCCTCGTCTATCGGTCGTGGATCTCCGGACAACCAAGTCCCCCATCAGTCATGTGAGCGACTCCCTAATCTCGTTTAATACTCCATTTGATATATTCGTCACGAAGCGAATCTAGCGGTTGTCTCGCAATTCTACCCGAATCGACATCATACAGACCTCGAAGACATATGGCTAACCACCGGGTCAGCTGACCTACCTTGATTCTCAATTGAGGGGTGGAAGGAACCGCCCACGGTTGTACCTATCAACTTGGATTCACGTAGCACCAACGGAGCCCCTTGATGCCAATACTCTTTCTGAAGTCCCATAGACTGTGCCTTGAAGCCGCTCTTTTGCTCCGAGGAAATGTCACAATCAACCCTCCACCGTCACCTCAAAACGCACCTCATATTCGGCGCCAACACCTCCCTGGGCAAAACCATAATAAGCACCCTCCTCCTCCGCAATACTCCCTACAGCCACTATCTAAAACCAGTATCCACCGGCCCATCACGGGAAGCGGACGACGGGCACATCAGCAAATTCGCCGCGAGCGCGAAAGTAAAATGCCTGTATCAGTACAAAGAAGCACTTTCACCACATCTCGCTGCTACAGGAGATGTGCCGAATGATCTGACGATTTTGAGAGGGGTACAGGAGTACGTCCAGAGGATCAAGGAGGATAGTGGGCGTGGGTCGCTGTTTCTTGAGACGGCGGGGGGTGTGCATTCGCCTACGCCTTCTGGGACTTCGCAGGCGGATGCGTATAGACCTTTGCGGTGGCCTATATGTCTTGTCGCCGATTCGAGGTTAGGGGGGATTTCTGCGTCCATTTCTGCTTTCGAGAGTTTGCATCTTCGAGGGTATGACCTTGATGTAGTTTGTATGTTCGAGGATGGGCAGTATCAGAACCATGTATACCTCAGAGACTATTTTGAGAAGAAGGGGGTGAATTTGGTGGCCATTCCAAGGCCACCTGAACGGAATCAGGTTGTGGAAAAGGACGAGGAGAAGCTAGGAGAGTGGTATGAGAAAGTCGGGGGTAGTGATGTGGTTAAAGAGATGGCAGAGTCTCTAATGGAAAGACACAAAACACGACTTTCCAATATTGACAGTATGGCCGGGAGAGCATATAACAAGATATGGTACCCATTCACTCAGCATACCAGTGTGTCTCCTCGGAATATCCTGACAATTGACTCTGCTTCCGGGGATTGCTTCCAAGGCCACAAAGCCTCGGAGCGAAACAAGGAGCTGGAAGTATTGGAACCAATGTTCGACGGAAGCGCCAGTTGGTGGACTCAAGGCCTCGGACATGGGAATCCAGAATTATCACTCGCAGCCGCATATTCAGCAGGTAGATACGGCCATGTCATGTTCGCAGGAACCATCCACGAGCCAGCTCTCAAACTCGCCGAAAATCTGCTGAAACACCTGCAAAATCTACGGTTGCAGAAGTGCTTCTTTTCAGACAATGGTAGCACAGGTATGGAGGTTGCGACGAAAATGGCCCTGTCGGCTGCGTACGAGAAGTACAAGTGGGACAAACCGAAGAACGAGATAGGCGTGATCGGCTTGAAGGGTTCCTACCATGGCGACACAATCGGAGCTATGGACTGCTCTGAGCCATCGACTTTCAATGAGAAGGTGCACTGGTATAAGGGTCGAGGCTATTGGTTTGACTTTCCTCAGGTCAAAATGATCAATGGACAATGGACTGTTAGGGCGCCAGAGGTTCCAGAGTTAGCTGATGTATCGTCTGAATACAATTCTTTGGGAGAAGTGTTCGACATTCAAGCGCGTCTCTCTTCTCCTATTGCCAGAAAATACCGGAGATACGTTAGAGAAACACTGCACAAGCTAGTTAAGGAGGATAAGATGACATTCGGTGCCCTAATTATGGAGGTGAGAAAAATACTAGGTTGTAGCTATATCCGCTGACCGTTGTAGCCTGTGATACTCGGAGCTGGCGGTATGCTGTCAGCGTAAGTGTACACTGGACAAGCAAACAACACAGGCTAATCTTTTCAAGTGATCCCCTATTCCAACACTGCCTGGTCGAAGTAGTACGCGAAGGGTCAAGCCTGTTCGGCCCAGCAATGACCAGTCCAGCTAGTGACCCAGACGCATGGTCAGGCCTACCAGTAGTCTTCGACGAAGTATTCACCGGGCTATATCGTCTTGGGAGATTCTCAGCAGCATCACTCCTCCAGATCGACCCTGATGTCTCGGTCCACGCCAAACTCCTGACTGGTGGTTTAGTTCCATTATGTACAACACTAGCGAGCAATAGCATCTACAGTGCTTTCCTGGGTTCAGAGAAGCGTGATGCTCTACTTCACGGGCACTCATATACCGCTCACCCAATTGGATGCCATGTTGCAAACACATCACTGACGAGAATGCGAGAAATGGATCAAGACGGATCGTGGCAGACATTCAAGAATGGGTGGGGCGGTGAGTCGAAAACGAACAAATCTAGCGTCTGGAGTATGTGGTCTGAAGATTTTGTGAGAAGCGTATCAAAACAGGAGAGCGTCGAAAGCGTGTTTGCTCTGGGTTCAGTGCTTGCAATCAGCTTATGTGACGATGCGAATGCTGGTAAGTGCTCCGGATATCAAAATATCTCTACAGAAATATTGAATGAACTTTAGGATATTCTTCTTCGGTCGCAGCAGGTCTTCAGCAGTGGCTATCGTCAGGAGAAAATGGTCCAAAGGTTCATTCGCGAGTTCTAGGAAATGTCTTTTACCTGATGGCGAGCCAGAAAACAAGCCAAGTGATGATTCAGAGCTTAGAAGCTACCTTGATGAAAGGACTTGCATCGGGAAGCAAATCTTAAGAGCGTAGCACAAAACTGTTAGTATGCTGAGATCTTCCTTAGATGAACTTCTGGCACTTTGAAGGAAAATTACCAACATCTATACGTGTAATCCAACGAATCGTAACAAGTGCCTTCAAAGTAGAATAGAGTCGGGGGTGTCAATCCAATTTACGGAGTCTAATTCACTTACTTCGCATCAAAGGTTGCATGGAGTAAATAGAACGATCTTGAGATTATAGGCTACTCAGTGCGACCATCTAGCAAGAAATTGTTCCCGGTCCACATTTCGTGCTTGCAACGGCTGCAAATCCAAGCCACCCAGATCCGCCTGTAGATCATCAATTTCTTGCTCAAACATAGAGACTGACGACTCGATATCTGGATCTAGTAGTCGGACTTTGTGGTACAAGGTCTCTGCAAGAAGAGAGTCTTGAAGTAGCTGTAGCGTCAGCTGAGAATCAAGTAGATGAGTAGCAATTGAAGATTGCGTAGTCGTTTGGAGATTTGTCGCATGAATGTCAAGTTTGGTAAGTCGGTCTGCGAGCACTTTCTCAAGAGCTTGAGATCGATCGTGATCAGAGAGGCTTTCTTCGGGCAGGGTGACCCCGAGGATGCGTGCGATCTGTTGCTCAGGATCTACGTCTTCTAACTCGACTCCTGAAGAGTGCCGTCGATTCACCTTCATGCGGCTAGTAGAGGCAGCTGAGGACGTCCTCCTTCTCTGTGTATTTGGCTTAGCAGGACTTGCTGCTGTGCTGATTGCGGCAATCTTCTCGACTCTAGAGATCTCTTGCTTCGCGGACTCTAAGACAGCCCTCAGCGTCATCTTGTGACATTGATCTTCCTGGGCACGTTCCAGGAAAAGCTCTAGTCTGTTCACCAAGAAGGTGAGGCATTTATGTATCTGGACCTATGTCAGCAACAAACGGAGTGAAGACAAAGACTGACTCACGTATTCAACGGCTCTCGCCGCTCGCTTCTGGATTTGTCCTGTGGTTGCTGCGACTGTGCGAAGAGCTGGCTGGAGGAACTGCTGCTCGGCAGACATCTGAGCGACTGGGAGTATCTCCGAGTATAGAGATTCTAGCTCCTCTTGCAATTCGTGAACTTCCTGGCTGTCATCGTCCCCAGAAGACTCGGATGGGTGTAGAGCTTCTGAATATATGCGATCCAGCTTCGTTCTTACACCTTCTACGGTGTACTTAATCAGCCTGATCATCTGTTAGCAATGTCTCATTCCTCCACAAAACCTCTATAGTACCTCGCAGAAAGTTCCCTGACCCTTGCCATGGTTTCCTCGTCGTTTGATTGAATGGGATCCAGATCAGACGCAAGCTTCTGTAAACTCTCTAGCAGCTTATCATCCGACCTCAATATACTATCCACAGTCTGCTTCACAGTTCCCTCCGACACCTTGGCTTGCTGCTCCAGATCAGCCATTTGATATGTTAAGTTCTGGGACAGATCCTCGACCGCCCTGCTAACATGAACGATCTCGGCGTGCCATTTCTTGTGTTGTGTATTTGTGGCTTGAGATCGAGCTTGGCTAGTACGCTGACTGTTCTTGACTAGTGCGCTCATCGCATTATGTTGTAGTTTCAGAGCCTCGCTTTGATTTTCTATGGCAGCTGTGGATCGTCGGAGCTCTTCGATGGCATTTCGAATTTCTGCTTCATTTAGACCTTGGACGGCTGATAGATCCTGGGCTGCGATGATATCGGCGTCTTCAGACTTAGTTAATGTAGAGTACCTGAGGGCAGAGTTAGCTTTGCATAATACCATGGTATGTGCAAACTTACATTGCCAACTCGTCCTTCGTCAGTAGACACTCCGGCGCAAGGTATTCCTCCATCCATTCTCGAATAGCGGTCTGCCTCTCTGGATCCTGCAAAGCAGACTTGAAGGCGTCTCGGTCGAAAGGGATATCTCGATCCCTCAGAATCTTCGTCAATTCTTCGGTCAACTTGTCTGCCATATTATCGGTGGGCATATGTTTTATTTACATTCTGACTATGTTCTGTGTTGATGATGTCGTGTGTGGGTTGGCGCGATGGAACGGCTGAACCTCGGAAGTGTTCCGATTCGGCAAACCTTCCTCTCCACCGGCGCTATCGGACAAGACTTAAGAGAGCTCTTATCCTTGTGAGTCAATTGTCTTTCACCTGATGTTCTCTTCTGTTTTCCTATTATATTAGGAAAATGACTGAAAGACCCGGAGTCAAAGCCTATATTTCAGATGGACTTGAAGCCTTACAATTGGTACGTTAGAATTGATGTGAGAGTAACCTTAGTCGAAACTGATTGCTGATAGACATTACAGGTTGGAAGACTATCATGGCACCGGAATATAACGGCTTGGCTCTATGTGCCAGTTGGAGTTTTGATCATTCTTCTTGCTTGTTTTGGAGTCAATTCCCTTATAGGCCTTAGTTCCGTGACATTCCCAGCCTCTGTTGCCCTGTTGGTTGCGCTTTTCTTTGGACTTATAATATGCGACCTGGTGATTGGAGACCGCAGGACAAGGGAACTTGTCAGTGTCATTGATATACCAGTATGGGATCCCCTTAACCATAGGTTTCCTGGTTCTGATGAGATATGCAGGCCGGCTGGGCTCTTCGCTACATAAGTCTCTTCTTCACTCCTTCGTAAGTGGGGTATTTCTGGGTCTAAATTGGATTCCTCTAGATTTCGCTGTACTAAATGACATCTCAAGATTTGTTCTTCTCCCTCTCAGTCCCCCCATTGGTGGCGTTGAAGTAGGAAAGATCATAGCGGTGTTCCGTAAGCTCCTTTCATGACAACGTAGAACCCCTGCTAAGATCTTCAGTTGTTGGCTTTCTCGTCGTTTTCACAGTGACAGCATGGCTAGCCAGAGGATTGCAGCTCATCCTGGGCTCCTCAAAGAGAGGCATCATTCAACGAGCAGAAGAAATGGGAAATGAAGACGACAACATCCCTCTGGCAGAAAGTAGACAAAGTAGACAAAACTCCGAAATAACAATCCCAAGTGAGATGAGCACTCCGGGGCCAAATAGCGGAACATCTACGCCTGGCTTACTTGCAGGGGACGTTTCCAATTCGTTAATTGCTCCCCAAAGGGCTCAAGATCCGTCTCGAATCAGAGGAACAGGAGGACCACCAGAGAGCGATAATACGATTCACGCTCCAATAGTCCTCAACCCAGCTCTTCAAGCACTTTTACCCCTAACACGCCCCCAGAAGTGGGCATCGTTCATCAATAGGAACTTTGACAGACTTACCTACACCTTCATATTCCTCTTCATCGGTTTTCCCATCTACTACAGAACAGGTTACGCGATGCCGGCCCAACTAACCTTCAACGTTCTAGCTTACTTCGCCGCTCTCTCACTTCCTCCAAAGTGGAAGCAGGTCCTCCATCCTGTAATCGTCTCCGCCGCCATCACCCTCCTCGGGATCTATATCATGGGCCTTATCAATGGAGATAGCTTGGACGAAACATTGCACAGCTACAAAACCGGCACAAACTACCTCGACCTCTGGTACGGCGAGAAGAACCTTCCCATGCCCGGAGCAGGAGACACCTTCGGAAGTGTCCTTGATGCGAGTATCGTCGCCCTAGCACTCCCCATGTTCTCCTACCGACAAGAGCTCCGCCGCCATTTCTTTGCGATCGTCATCCCTAACGTTGCTGTCTCGATTGGCTCTCTCTTCGGGTATCCTGCTCTGTGTTACGCAATTGGCATCTCATCCACCCGAAGTCTGGCATTCGCAAGTCGCAGCTTAACATTGGCACTGGCGACCCCAGCCACAAAGAACCTTGGCGGGGATGTCAATACGAATGCTGCGTTAGCAATCATGAGTGGAATCATGGGTGTTTTGATTGGAAATCGTATTTTAGAGTGGTTGAAGATTCCTGAAGGTCAGTCTGTCTTACTTTTCCCGTTTTTGTAAGACGAAGGTGAGACTGGACGTATCAACGAACCACTTGGTCATGAGGGTGTTCTACTAGGTGGAGAGTAGTACGAGTCAAGTGACTACTCATCCATGTTCAGTGGGCACTGCTTTTTGGTGCCTTGCAGCTGACAGGCGGATTAGACGACTATGTGACTAGAGGTGTCACGCTTGGTGGGAATTCTTCAGCAATCGCCACGACACTACTCCTAGCGACTGATCCTCGAGCTGCAGCTCTATCCAGTCTCAGCATGAGTTTATTTGGCATCATTACACTTGCATTGACATCTGTGCCACCTATAGTCAAGGCAATCGACTTTTTGGTTGATTTGGAGCCCGAGGGATGAAGAGAATGACTGATTTACATGAAATATCCCAACAATCATTCATAATCAAATCTTTTGGATTAGGAAACTCCGTAGCCGCTTGGGTAGAATATATCCAGCAGTATCACATATCCTTGACCGGAACTCCTCGTTCCAGTGCAAATTATGAACGAGAACACACTTGCGTTGAACCTATTCGAGTCTTGTAGGATGTTAGCAGCCATCTCTATGACGTGCAAGAAGCAACCTACCTTTCGATCAAGTGCAAACCAGAAGCAGTTTCGACAACATGGCTGACTTCTCCGGGCTTCAATTGGAAGGCTGCATCCTCAAACTCTTTCTGCATATCTCCTCGGCCAAAGAAGCCTAAATCTCCCAACTTCCTAGCACTGCTGCAATCGGACTCGCTGACTGCAAGATTGCCCAGAGCTGACTGGCCACCTCGAATATGAGCTTCGTGCTCGAGAATGATGGACATTGCCTCCTCTTTCGAGCGCTTAATCTCAGCCTAGTATTTTCCGTTAGGCCAAGCATGTAAGGAACTGGCCGATGAGGGCGTAGAAGTGTGATATGCATACCTCTCGCCAGCTGCTTGGACGTCGACTATCCTTATGCTTCACCAGCAAATGAGCTGCACGGATCTTTCCGTTATTCGCTGCATTGCCGTTTGGTCCTCCAGCTTCAGGTCTGATCTCCTGGGCGCTATGGTGCTGTGCCATAAACTTCTTCAGTTTCTCTGTGTCGGTTCCTGGCGGGGGTTCCCATCTTGAAATTATTTGCGACTCATTGAAGTAGTATGGTAGATTCTTGGAAATCGAGTGTCGAACCTCCCAGCCAGCGGGCAAACCTGCGTCGGTCTTGTACCATAATTAGCAACTTGTGTATGTTGTTGGAGGAAGGAAGAAGCGCTTGTTTTTATGTAAACAAATAGTAGTACTGTGAAACTAGCACAAGACTTACCATTTTTGTGGAACGTTTGTGGCTTGGAAGTGACTTTGACTGGGAGAAGGAAGTGAAGAGGAGAAGGTTTGCACGATGGTTGTACAGAGAGGCTTTTAGTTTGTGGTTGTGGAGGTGGGATGAATGAGACTGCAAGGGGCGAGCTCTGATGTTCGAGGTCATCGGACCAGCCGGCGGGGTGGGGTTGTGTTGTTGCCCAAGATTAGACCCCTGCTCTAAAGTGGAGACGGTTGGCGGTGTGACCAATTACGTACTAGTATCTCAGCCTCGCGCATTACCACCTTTCCGATCAAAGACTCTAGATATTTTATAAACTACCCACAAGCATCCCATACCAGCGGACAAAGACGAGCGCAACCACTGACTCCCCACGCCGCATACTCTCTTCAGCTTTACCTTCCTTCCATCGATCCTCTCTACTCCCAAAGACCGCAAGCTACACCCACAACTCCAAAACACTGTACGCCAAGTTGCCCCGTCGCCCTTCGAACACTCTCATCATGGGTAAAGATGATATTACTTTCCGGTTCTGCAGTGAATGGTAGTGTGCATTTCTTCAGGTCTTCCCCCCGGACGAAAGCTAATAGAGAATAGTTCCAACATGCTGTACCCCAAGGAGGATCCAGACACTCGCCAACTAAATTTCGCCTGCCGCACATGCCAGTATTCCGAGTCAGCAACTTCCGCCTGTGTCTTTCGCAACAAGCTCAACAGCTCTACCGGTGAAGTTTCCGGCGTCACCACAGACGTAGCATCTGATCCAACCGTGCGTTTACCGACTTGTTTGATATGTGGTGCCGTCGTGATGTGTGAAGGTCTACCTCGATCGAAAGCTGGTGACTCGCCAGCTCAAGGGGCAGAGATTGTCAAGAAGGAGATATCAGGGGCGGTTTCATAGCCGTTTATTCAAGGGACTTCTTGCTGATCCAACCTCCTTGCCTAGCTGCCACGATCGAATAAGACCTGTCCAAAATGTGGGCATGAAGATGCAGTTTTCTTCCAGTCCCAGCAGCGAACCGCTGATTCTGGCATGGTAAGTACCACCCATACATACTGCTCCGACTCGGTAACGGTTTCTAACTTCCTTCGTAGACCCTATTCTATGTTTGCGGAAACAACACTTGCGGTGAAGTCTTTCGATGATACCCTGGGAATGGATTTCATGGCCGAAGGATAGGAAGGATTCATGGCGTTTGGAATTTGCATGTAGCCAGCAAATAGGGATGGCGTCGGATGGTTTCTATGCGCCAGAAAAGTCATAAAAGCGGAAAGAATTTCTACATTTCTCCAAAATCGCTCGTGGAACGCCAGCCTCCTATGCTACATGATGCGTGACCTTTTTTCCAATATTTTTACAGATGCATTGGAGCCAATGAAAGGATCTTCGACCACTTCATCTTTCTCAGCTCAACACCAACAACCCCTATGACTTTGTTAGCACCCTGTAGCAAGACCGGTGATTCAAAGGCTACCGTTCAATCTGGTCCCAATCGGCTCTCCCGCCTTATTTATCAACACGCAAGCATTGTCATCGAACTTCACCACGCTCCCATCAGGCCTCTGGTATTTCTTCGCAGTCCGGACCACAACCGCATGCCTCACGTCTCCTCTTCGAACCTTATTCGCGGCGGACGTTCCAACGCTTGTTCCCTTGCCAGTATCGGTGAAATTCCTTTGTTTCTGCACAACGACTATTATTCGATCGCCTAGCCACGTAATGAGCGTCTACTTCGTTGGAATATGGTATGTGTGTAGGAGTTTCTCGTACCAATTTTGGCTCCTCGATGCATTTTCATGACTTTCGCACACTCGACAACCGCAGCGCCGGAGTTGTCGATGCAATTAAGCATCGTCTGCCAGTCGTATATTAGCTTCGTACTAGAAAAGGAATGTCTTGAGCGGCACCTACCTTTAATTGAATCATCGCGACAGCATACCAGGATTTGAAGCTTTCGACGTCCTGATGTCCGTCAACTTTTGAAGCCGCGAACTTAATGCAAGTCGCTGCTCTGGGTCTAGCGGCTCACGTGCCGATCCCCACCAGCCAACTCAATCAATCGCGGCTCCCCTTTGTTATCCATGATATTGATATTGACAATTAATTGTCTTATTGAGCTATTTGCCTCCGTCATCGCCATTTCTACTTTCAATTTTTTGCGATTTTCTTGAATTTCTACTTCCCAAATCTCTTTGTTTACTTCCTACACTTACTGTACATATCAATGCACCCTCCAGGAACCCCTGGCACTATTTCCAACTAGAGTGCTGATCTCAGAAGAGAGAAGAGAGAAGAGCTGCGCCCACCCCTTAAGGAAGACAATATCGACGAGGTTGGGGGCGCCCGCACAAGTCCAGAACGTCTGACTTGAGGAGGACCGCGGTTTTATGTTGTGGGGAGCGACACATTTCACCTTCATTCTTTCAATCAAGCCGACTCTGTTGTGACTTTCCTTGCGCGCCGCGAAGGGTCAACATCGACACTCTTTCATGTCTCACTACTTCCACGAACACCCACACCAACTCGATTTTCCTTGTCGCATGCCCTCGAAGAGAACACTCGATTGTTCAAGATGCCTCCTATAAAAGGTGCTGGGAAGCCGCGACTTACCCTCGCACAAGTGGCTTCATACGATGATGTTTTGACTGATGCTCTTGTTGATCATGTAATTGCTCCCCCCTATATTCGATGGGCCTTCTCACACATTTTTCTATAGGTTTATTTTTGGACGAACATTCGAAAGAATAAGAATATGTACCATTCCTCGCGTGGAATTCGGGAAGAAGACATCACATCTATCCTTCAGAAATTCGTGATTGTGGAGAAGGATGTTGCGAAGGCGGAAACTGCGCTGTTGGAACTACCTGGCCTGAAGAAATTCATGGCGAATCTAAAATCAGAGAAGGAGAAGGAAGATTTCAGACGGCATCTCAAGAAATATGTCAGCATTTACCTACCGGAATGTCCATTCGAGGTTGCAACGACGAATCGCTATACGATCGATACACATGAAGCAGCTGTCGTTGCGAGAATGGACATCAGGAAGGGACAAGTCATCAAGTATCTATCCGGAATCCAAGTCATTATGACTGAGGAGGAAGAAGAGGATATCAAGACTAGTCGAAGGGATTTTAGTATTGTGGTCTCGAGTCGAAATAAGACTGCATCAATATTCCTCGGACCAGCTCGTTTTTCCAATCACGACTGTGACGCGAATGCTAGACTAGGTACTACCGGAACTGCTGGAATGGAAGTCATTGCTGTTCGAGACATTTGTTATGGGGAGGAGATTACTGTAAAATATGGTAAGTTTTCTGGTCTTTCGGGGCTCAAATTACGACTAATAATCCAACAGGAGAGGATTACTTTGGGGCAGACAACTGCGAGTGCCTCTGCTATACTTGCGAACTTAAGGGAGTCAATGGATGGGCTGCTGGAAGTCAGAATGAGGCTTGCCCACAGCCATCAATCGAAGATGGGCATGGGAAAGGACCCTACTCGTTCCGTCGGCGCGTTGAGAGGAGAGATTCAGAAGAGACATCTTCTAGAAATCAGTCGATGACTCCGGATGTGAACTTGCGCCTCCATGTGCCTGGGTCCTGTGGATCGCGTGGATCACGCTCGAGATTCAAGAACACCCAATCACCTCTTGGAGCATCACTTTCAGCCGAACCGCGAACCCAGGGGACCAGCAGGCCAATGGTAGACAGTCCGCTAAAGAGGCCGAGATTTTTCGAGCATATCGCCTCCGAATCACCTAGCCGTCTGACAAAACAGCGTCCAACAGGCAGTCCATTGAAGGCCCAGAGCTTTGTCGAGCAAGAGACCAACGAGCCAGCGAGAATTGGCAGGACAAGTCCAGTGTTATTAAGCCCCACCCCGGAACCCCCATCAAAGGAAAACGGTGTGAAGCGAACAAGATGTATGCAAGCCTTTGAAGAGGCTCTCCGGTCTCCTTCCTATCCACTTAGCCCCGACAATGAGTCTAGGCGTAGCAGCGTTTCAACGGTGGTAGATGGAGCTCATACTTCAACGGACGCAACATCTGTGGAAGATGACTCTGGAGCGACGGATTTACTCCAAGTTGTTATTCCAATCATCGCCAACCCCGAACCGTGTGATGAGATAATGGCAGAGCCAAAGGTAGAAAGTAAAGTTGCGGACGAGATTGCCCTCCCTGAGCCCATCCCTATATTAGATATCCCTGTTGAGCATGAGCTCGGGGAAGGATCAATTGATGGCCTTTCTGATCATGGAAGCGATGAGTTTGTAGACCTGGACAGGTCGGTGATAGCCATCACGACGGCCCCGCCATTACCAGGCACGAAGAAGAGCAAAAAAAGTGGACACGTGGAAGATTCAAGCGCTAAAAATGAAGAGCTGGCCAAGAAGAGAAATAACAGATCTGCTCTTTCGCCACAACCTATCATTCGCGCTAGACGAACCCCGGGGGACTATGTTCTGACCCCTAAACTCTTAGCTGTTGATACCATGGCATGGATCAATTGCAGCA
Organism: Amylocarpus encephaloides; assembly: GCA_019669835.1. NCBI lineage: Eukaryota > Fungi > Ascomycota > Leotiomycetes > Helotiales > Amylocarpus > Amylocarpus encephaloides. Next base: position 29,037 of record MU251480.1, on the reverse strand, counting down.
TTTGTGAAAATTCTTTCGTTCAGGAGAATGGGTATTTTACGAAGCATTCTTGTCCACGCTGCGAGCGTCACAGCAAATTATACGGATATATGTGGCCAAAGACCGATAAAGAAGATCGTTATGACTCTGAAGAACGAATACTTGATCACCGCCTTATCCACCGTTTTGTTCGGCCTGAAGACGAACGCAATATTAGAAAGCGGGCGCGAAGTGGCACTGAGCCTGAAACTCGTGAAACAACTGAAATGGTGGTTGTCAAGGAAAAGCGCGAATATTCAAGGAGGAAGACTACCGGCTCGGACGCAATCACATCTGAGGCCAAGGAGACTGTTGTCAAAGAGAAACTCAAGTATTCGAGGAGGGAGACAACTGGGTCAGAGTGTCTTCTGGTCACAACTGAGGCAATAGACGAGACCACTGTCAGTGTCCAACGCAAGTTCACCAAACGAAGCCTTTCTACATATGTTCGAGAGGCTACAACTGCGGCCGGACAAGCCACAGATGCGAACGAGGCAGCTGATGTTGATCTGACGCCTAAGCGGAGGGTACCCAGGCGACAGATTTCCGCTCCGCAGAATTACTATGCAACCAAGGTTGATGAACTCTTCGAAAAGCTGCTCAAAGAAGACACACCTGGGCCAGGCACGGCAACCGAAGTTCGACAGAAGCGCAAGTATGTGAGATGCAAGCGCCCTGAAACAGAACTTAAACCACGGAAAGTGGACGAAGCACTCGAGGATAGTTCCGATAAAGACGGGTCTGAGATGTCCGAGCCTGTTGTTCGACAAAAACGGAAGTACACGAAACGAAAGCAAGGACTTAGGACGTCAGAGACTGAGGGTCTCCAGGATGTTTTGAATGAAGCTGCATCTAAGTCGTCAGCAATCGTTTATAAGCGAAAACGCAACTCTATGAAGCAAAATGCAGAGCTGATTCCTAGAATCGTGAATGACGACTCCGACGGCCCGTCGCATGATGATGCGCCGGAAATACCTGAACCTCCTGTTCGACAGAAGCGGAAGTATACGAAGCGAAAGCAACTAGAGGCGGGGCTCGCGCAGAGTTTAAAAGTTACAGTTTCTAATGCAGAGAACAAAGATTTGGAGATAGAAACCCCGGAAATAGCAGAGTCTGTTGTTCGCCAGAAGCGTAAATACACGAAAGTTCATCCATGGTGGCTCGAGGACACTTTAGAGGAAAGCGCGGGGGATAATGCTACGCCAAAGGGAACAGGAACCGTCCGCGAAAAGCGCAAATATACGAAGCGGATCCATGAATTTTCTACCGATTGGGTGAATGAGACATCCGAGCAAAGCCTGATAGATGTCATTTTGGAAGCAACAGAGCCACCTCGCAAGAAGCGCAAATATACAAAACGCTGCTCAAGATGGCCAAAGAAGACTTTTGATGACAGCATGGTGGAAGCTAGGCCAGAGGCAACAGAACCTGTTCGTGAGAAGCGTCAGTATATCAAACGCAAGCACCTCAGTGCTGGAAACACGCCCAATTCCAGTAGTGTCAAGATCGAGGACGAAGTAGTTGAGGAAATGGAGGTTGACAATACAGATGGTGATGACCAGGACTCAGACAACGAATCTATCGGCGAAGAGATACCAGAAATAAGAAGTCGACGAACACGAGTAGTGAAGAAGGCTCGACGCACGTTGTGAGATGGGAATATAGGGGATTGTAGATGCCATAAAAAGAAGCACATTTTTTCTTCTTCACACCAATTGTCGAAGTATTTCAACCTGCATTTTTGAGAGAAGGGCGTTTGTTTGACTCGCACGTTGCATTGCATTTTAGCTTGCATTTTTGATTCAACCCTGGAGTTTTTGAGATGCATTTGGATTAGGATGGGGAGACACTGTATCAACACAGATGATGTATGTATGTGCGACAAGGGGAGGAAGGGATTTGATGGAGCTCTTTTCGGAAACTTTGAGCTATGGCTGCTTAATAGAGGCGAGGCACCTGAAGCATTTAGGTTAGATAAAGAAGAGAACAAGATAGTATGAAAGCCTTTGAATATTTCCCCTCTGCTTAACTTCTGCCTTGAAACCCCCCCTCTACTCTCCTGTAATACTCCCATTCGCCCTACGCAAAATCGTCCTCTCAAAACAAGAGACGACTTATAGATCCCTATTCCCATAGCCATCCATAATAATCCATCCCCCCGATTTAGCATCAAGTGCCCAGGTCGAACTTCTGGTCAGATGGGATCGCTTCCAACCCCTTTCCCAGCTAACTAACGAACCATTCGCTCTCTGGTGAGTATAAACGCATAGATCCTCAGAGGCTCTGTGCTCCATTCTTGCTTGCTCTTGTGCTCTTATCTTCTCTTTCCCAAAAGACGCGTACTGTACAACCTCCGCGACAACCCTCCGAATCCCGTAATTCTCCTTCCGTACTCCACACACCAGGTTCGATTGACAAAGACTAGTTGATCGACTACATCCGTATCACAACACTCTTCTAAACTCCAGTCGAATCTCACTTGGTGGTTTCTCACTAAAAGTTGCATCCATATAAATGTCAATGGCTTCTCAATTCTCTTAGATTTCCCTAGTACCCATAGGTAACATATCCATCACTAACCAACCCATCTATCCCTTGCCACTCTACACTTCCACTTCGTAAAATTCATCGCAAGTTAGAGCACACAATTCAATAGCAATACCCAGCACCCAGCACCCGGTCCATCCTGGACAAACACCATGCCTAGCAGCAACACCTATGTCACCTTTACACGGTCACCCCCAGTGAAATTTTGCCGGCCCCACCCAGAGATTTAGTTCAGAGTACGAGACAGTCGTGGCAAGTATGGTTTCAAATATGTGCAGGTAGCGTTGAATCTTACGTAAGTGGCTCTGGTGGGTGCCGCTTAAGAGATTGCAAGCAAGCTTGTTTAGAAGTCTATGAATAGTTTCCCATGTCTACCAATGTTAGCATTGCTCGAGACCAGATGAGGCGGCAAACTTACTCATCATGACCTGTCGCTCCATAAATTTCTGTCTCCTCTGGGTATTTATCGAATTGACTCGCATCTCCGACACCGGCCTTAACAGAGGGAACATATGGTGCGTCGATATCTTTCTTTGCGAGCCTCTCCCAAGTCACCTCAGCAAACCATAGGTGATTTTTGACGTCCTCAGGCCCTCCATGCAAGTTGCCCAGCCTCTTTGTCAAATCAGCCGTTATGAGTTGTTGTAGGAGATCCTGTGCATCCGGGTGAATGTACGGAGGATACTTGACACGCCCTTTGAGAATATTCTCATAAATCTTCATTGGTGATCCACCGTCCCAAAATGGAGTGAAGCCACACAGCATTTCAAAGATCAATATACCCAGTGACCACCTATTAAATCAGTTAGCCATGCCATACTCAGGAATCTCGTTCTGCTCACCAATCCACAGATTTGTTGTATCCTTTACTGGACACTACTTCTGGTGCCAGATAATCAGGAGTACCACACAACGTCCAAGTGATATCTGGAACTCTCTTTGCAAACCCAAAGTCGGTAATCTTCAGATGCCCATGACGGTCGAGAAGCAAGTTTTCTGGTTTCAGATCACGATAAATTATGTGTTTGGAGTGAAGGTATTCAAGTGCCAAGGTAACTTCTGCGGCATAGAACTTGGCGACAGGATTTGGGAAACGCTATGTCTAGTTAGTAAAGTCTAGCTGATAAGGTGCGTCAAGAAAACTCACATGTGACTTTCTTAATAGAGAGAACAATTCACCACCTTCGACGAAGTCCATGACCATATATAGGTTTTTCGAATCTTGAAAGGTTCCCCACAAAGTGATCAAAAATGGGTGTTTGACTTCTTGCAGCATTCTCCGTTCATCATTCGTGTGCTCCACCTGCTTCATCTTGACGACTTGCGCCTTCTTTAACACTTTTACGGCATAGAATCGCTGGTTGTGCTTCGATTGAACCAAGTGTACCCTGCCAAAACTACCTGTACCAAGTGTTCGTAGTATATTGAAATCCCCCAAAGAGTATTTTCCCTTCGTTTGTCGGATCACAGTTGGCTCTGATACCACAGAGCTTGGTTTTGAGGTAGAAGCTGCTGCTGCTGCTGCTGGAGCCGGAGCTGGAGCCGGAGCAGATCCATTCGAAGCCGCATTCGAAGCGGCCGGGGTCGTAGAAGCCATTTTTACTGGAGCTGATTGACCTGCGCCGTCATGCTGTGGTGGATTTATGGGGTTGCTGATCGTGGGATGGTTCTGACTAGTCGAAGGCGAAGGGCTATGGGTGAAGGTCTCTTGGGCCTGATGCTGAGGAGCAACTCTTTGTGTCATTGGCTGTTCGCCCGCTGCGGTGGGTTGTTCTTCTTTCTGGGCTGTTGTAGTTTGCGGGGCCGATGCTTGCCCAGAGGCTCCGGTCGACTGCGTGGAGATTGAGGCGATGGAAGGGTCAAAGGTTTTGGAGGTGGTGGGAGTAATTGGACTCCCAGGTTGGTTGGAAGCTGAAGTCGGGGAGGTAGGGTCGTTCGGACCAGCTACATCCCTCGTCCTTTTCTTCTTCAGAAACCCTAACGCCTGCATATGAAGCTCTTAAGAGGGGTTGGAGGGTGGACGGCAAAGTACTCAAGTCGTTGAAGTTCGTCGAGGGGAGACGGGCGGGGATGTCGACTAGCAGCAAGCTCCGGTGTTCACGACGGTTGGGTGGTATCGAGGTATCTGCGATGGATGTCGCGACCGACAGACGCCGTCTACGAAGCTATCTCGCTGTGTCGAATTGAGCCAATTGGGGGTGTTGGGAGGGCGAGAGCGCTAGTATTGCGTGTAAAGGGCGATAAAGACACTCTGGAATGTCTTGTCTTTGGTCTGTAACCTCGTTATGCGCCCGGACAAGGGATTTGTCCCTCAGAGAAGGAATGCAGATTGGCGCAGTGCTGGTTTGGGGGATTCGCGAGCTTCCGTGTCGCAATTGACGGAATGGCCGCAGCTGCTGTCGGCGATGAGGCTGTTGATCTAGGGCGATGGTCGCACACCCGAGGGTCGGGAGGCAGAAAGGGGCTCTTCAATTGAAGCACTGGTAATGCTCAATGGGTGCGACGTCCCCGATGAGAGAGAGGAGGGGAGAGAGGAGACAAAAGACACCAGGAGACGAGGGTTTTGATCGGATGGCAGAAGGATGCGATGTGCCAATGTGCCAACGTTGGTGGGGAGAGAGAGAGGGGAGGGGAGGGGAGAGGAGAGAAGAAAGAGGAGAGAGGAGAGAGGAGGGGGAGATGGGAGAGCGCAGTAAAGTGAAAAGAGAGAAGAGAGAAGAGGAAGAGAGAGCGTAGTAAAGGGTGTTGCTCTTGGGAAGTTAGAGAGAGGAGAGAGGAGAGGAGGAGGGTGGGTGGATAAGGGAAGAGGGGAGGGGTTAGCCACGCTTGCTGCGTGTAAACATCGACCATACGAATAAGCGAAGAGAAGGGGGTACTCGATAACCCTGGACGGAGTACGTAGTAACCGTTACTGTACCAGAGAGAGGGCTTGATTACAATATCATATGAGCAACGATCACTGCATCTTCCCATGTTGATTCAAGATTGGCTATTTCTCTTTCTTTGATCTGTTGGATTGTTGGATTGTTTGTTGTGGTTTTTCTTTTTGTTTTTTTTTTAAAGAAGCAATGATAATATGATATCCACCCACCCCCCTTCCCCCCCCCTCTCCGTACGTCACTTACTCACCCTGCCGACCCCTCGAGGAGCGCATACTCGAGCTGGCACCACAGCATCGCTTAATTGATAAAGGCGCTTCAATACCGAGTATTTATCATCGAGGTCCTTTTAGATATGGCGATCCCCTATGCTGATTTGATGCCCTGGCAGGCGTGCAATAATGGGGCCGTGGATATAATCCTATTATACGATTATGCGAAAGCGGGGTATCTTCCCGTGTCAACGATCTAACGCAATACCCTCTTATCATCGAGGTATCAAAGCTTTGCGATGTCCGACGATAGTCATGTCGTACAGTACGTCCATACAGATTCGAGACTTCTTAGCAGCTTTGACTTTTCCTCAATTTAAAAGCTTCTGTGGATTCTGCCATCGAGGATTTTTTACCTGGGCTAGAGCTGGCTCGTCCTTGTTTGCTGGGCTACGTGGAGGTGATCAGTGATAACACTTTCATCTCTTTCCATCTCGCATCTCCGACCACATCCGGTCGATAAACTGGAACACCATAGTAACCGCTTGCAAAACGTCTTCACTGACATCTTGACCCCCTAGCTTTTGCTGGATCTTGTCAGGGTGCCACCGGATCCGTTCCAGCTTCAGAACTTTACCCAGATCTGATTCAGTGGGCTGTCCAGAGGTTGGCGCGTAGAGAAAGAACCGTTCCATTTCCCTGAAGTCAAGGTCAATTTTTCTTCCACTTTCCACAGGCCATGGTATTGATGCGATTGCAACCTTGGTGTCCTTTCTTTGGCCAAGATCATCCCATTCCTTGATGTATTCCTCCCATCTATCGCCCCACGACTTTCTATTCTTTCTCTCCTTTCCCCTTCTAAGGCTTTCTTCCACTTTTCTCTGGAATCTCTTTGCTTCTTTCTCTTGTTGCTTGCCTTCTTCAGCTAAGCGCGCTCTCTCCTTCTTCGCAGCTTCTCTCCTTGACTTCTCCTCAATCAAGTGCTGATGTGTTTTCTCGAACATCTTCGCCCTCACATGCGCTGCATATTCCTCATCTGTCATTCGTTCTAACTCTCCAGCCGGACCTTCTTTGACATCGGGGTACATATGTATAGGTTGGCCGTATACTCCTTCCCAATATGCGGCGCCCTCGTCATCGGCCATGGCATCGAAAAGGCTCTCCCTGAAAGCGACATCAGGGTCTACATATTGGTCGGAGGAGGTATTCGGAAGGTAGGTATCGTCGTAGAGCGATGGATCATCTTTAGGTGCAGCAGAGGGAGAGCTTCGGCGGCGCTTACTGCGATGATGGTGACGGCGATGGTGTCGATCCTGCGCGAGATCGTCTGCTCGCTGACGCCATTCGCCATCGTGGGATCGTTTCCTCGATTTGAATCGGAACTTCGAGGTGCGTGGTGCTTCATCCTCGTTGCGGGTGGACTTGTCGGGGACACCGGCGACAGGGTCGCATCTTACGTGGGAGGTCATCGTAGCGTCATTGCAGAGTGTGCGCTTGTCCTTCGTAATTGTAGAACGTCTCGTTTTTGAGGAAGTTGGCAACGGCCGTTGCTTCCGTTGACTGAGGTTGTTGTGAATGAGATGGCGATTTCAAGATCTCAGATCAGATTTAAGGCCCCTGTAATGCTTTTGTGGTTCCCTGCCGCCTTCCCGCCGAGGCTACTCGTACTCGAGTATGCTTTCCCCAAAGCTCCCCCGAGGTTCTTCCGAAGTTCTTCCCTGCCCAACTTCAACCTTGAACAACATTTCTGTCGCAAACGACCCAATCTTACAACATGTCCGGGGCAGGCTTATCGTACGGCCTGAATATCTCGAAGAAAAAGCCTGGAGGTAAACCACCGCCTCCGAAACGAAAAACTATATTCGACGACGAGGATGATTCCGACGATGGCAAGTCAAAAGAGATAGGCGTGGAGGAAATTGGAGAAATCGGTGGTCTTTCAAGTGGTACCAAATCATCACTTCCGTCTCGAGCGACAGGACCTTTAGGATCGAAAGTGAAACGAAATGGAGGCGCTCAAAAGGCCTCACTCAGCATGTATGCAGATCTCTCGACATCATTCACCTCAAAGAAGCACACCGAGACGGCAGAAGAGTTAGATGCAAATATCTACGATTATGATGCCGTCTACGATTCTCTTAAGCCTCAGAAGAAGATTACTCAGGATGACAAGGAGCGGAAACCAAAGTACATGACCAATCTACTGGCTGCTGCTGCCGTCCGCAAGCGCGATGCGACAATAGCCGAGGAGAAAAAGCTGGCAAGAGATAGAGAGGCCGAGGGGGACGAGTATGCAGATAAGGAGAAGTTCGTCACGTCAGCTTATAAAAAGCAACAGGAAGAAGCTCGCAGGTTAGAAGAGGAAGAGCGGATCAAGGAGGCGCAAGAACAGAAGAAGAATAAGGGGTCTGGAATGACCAAGTTCTATATGAATATGCTGGACAAGGAGGAGAAAAAACATGCCGAGATTGTCAAGGCCGCTGAGGAGAATGCCAAGAAAGAACCCGCTGTGGAAGAAGAGGAGAAGAAAGAGAAGTCCGAGGCAGATATTGCTCATGAAATCAACCAAAAGACGGGAGGGGACGTCATTACCGTCAACGACGAGGGTGAGGTTGTCGATAAGAGGCAACTTCTCAAAGGCGGTCTCAATATCGTGCCCAAGTCGAAGGGAGCTGCAGCATCGAATCCTTCACGTGGTGCTCAGTCTGCTTCGGATCGAAAGGGGCCTGGATTTGTTGGTGCTGGAGGTGGGAAACAAGCTATGCGTGAACGTCAATCACGCATGATGGAAGCACAGCTTGAGAAGGCTACCAAGCGAGCTCTCGAGCAAGACGAAGAGGATCGATTGAAGATAGAAAGAGCCGCCAAGAGTCGAAAGACTGAAGGCGACATCATGAGTGCCAAAGAAAGATATCTTGCTCGGAAGAAGGAGGCTGAAGAGGCTAAGAAAAGGGGAGCAGTTCCTTGAGCATTCTTAGCTGTTTGATGCCATTTTACGTCTGGCAAATCCGACGGCTCTCGGCAGGTACACTCGGCACGTTCATACCTTCGATTCGAGGAGGGATCCAGGACCCATTCAAAAACTCAGCTGTTGAGCATGGAAATAGGAAAGCCGCGAAGAACTGGCACCGCTACACCAAGGTCGATAGTTCTCCCTCGTTCATTGGCCCCCGGGTAGCTGGGAGACCATCAATCCATGCAAAACCGTGCCAGGGAGGAGAGAGGCTTCACACAGGGACAATGAAATCGCCCTCATGTTGAAATGTATGAGTAAAACTCAAGCTGTATATAGAGCAGCTTAGCTATATAAGCAATTCTACCCTCATATCTGAAAGTGGTGATCATACCAAACTTCTATCGAACCATCCATCTAATGACGCGAAACCCGCCCATTCTACAGCCGTGTTGATGTACTGTACAAGTTCCCTCAGTCTCGTAGTCGTACAAGCCCCTCACTATGGACCTCGATGTTGGAACAGTTTCCATATCGCCGCGTTTATTGGCTTCATACCCTCATCTTCACATCATCCCACCCGCAGCGCCCTTCGCCTGCTCCGCCTGAAACCTCTGAATATACTGTCTCGACACCGTGTTCCACGCCGCCATGTATTTCTCCATGCAGGATGTGAAGCATTGGGTTTCGCCGCTGGAGAGGGAGGAGCCGGGTTTTGGGACGCATTTCTCGAAGCAGTGCTCGTTGACTTTCTGGTTGGGGAGTTAGTAGTGGTTAAGGAGGGGAGACGGAGGGAGGATGGAGGGGGGAAGGGAAGGGCAATGGGGCAGGATGAGGGAAAAGGTGTATACCTCGATCAATTGCCTCGCGTTCGTCATGGCGGCTTCTTGTCGTACCTGCTGCATCACAGCTTGTTTCTGGTTGTCGCCGAAGGAATTCATGTTTGCTGATCTATCGCTTCTTTTTTTGTTTTGTTTTTTTTTATAATCGCCCTAGATTTATCTCCGGGTGTTGTCAGGTAGATATCGGGTGTTACAGTTTCCGTAGCAGATCCCGTAGCTTTGTCTTTATGTTGGATACACAAATCAGTCCTCGTCGCCCATCTAAACTTTTCGAGTTCGCCTCAGGAACAAAATCCCCGGACCATGCGCCTACGGGGATCGGTATTACTCGTTATGGTAGTGCACTAGTGTACTAGTGGGCTCCCATAACCTCCTCCCCGGATTAATTAGAACCGCCGAACCTCACCCAAGCAAGAAAGGCCAGCTATCGAATTCGAGCGCAACGGGGACTTTTTCTTATTTATTTTTTATGTCAACACGGCGGCGAGACCTCCTTCTTTACATTCTTGAGCTAAGGCTTGTACGCTGAGAGAGTGAGAGTGAGAGAGAGGGAGAGAAAGTGTGTGTGAGAGAGAAAAGAGAGAGAGAGATTAACTGGGCGAGACTCTGCGACTGCTGCGCCTGGAGAAGTTTACGAGAAGGTCCCGAGTCACCTGTGCGAAATACAGCTTGGGAGAGGGGAGAGAGGCAATAGGGCAGTGGGCTTTGTAGGGAAAAGGATTGCGACTTCGCAATGTGGTTCCCGCAGAGAGTAGCAGCGACCCTTGGGCTGGCTGCTTGTGCGGCAGCTGGTGTTCATGATCAGACAACTACGACCGCAGATGGGATTAGGAGTATACCTGTAAATCACCTCCTATATACCTAGTGCAAGACCCCAAGCTAATACTCCCTGTGCAGCTACGGACGCATACGCTCGATCAGGTTCGTTGGAATGCATGGGAGCACATTTGGCTATAGGGATTTTGGGCTAACAATGCGGTGTGCAATAGCCATACTTAGATTCTGATATGCAGAGTCGGTGGTTCGATTTTGGTGGAAATACTATTATTCGCGCAGACCAGTATGTATCATGGCATGGATTGGAAGAATATGGCTGATGTTTTGCTTGCAGATATATCAGACTTACTTCTGATCGACCTTCACAAGCAGGTTGGATATTCTCGCGAGTACCGCTTACAGCGACGAACTGGGAGGTACGAACAGCGGCATTGCATTAGCTTCAATGTGTTTCGAGTCCTCCAATTTCTGACACTTGCCCTCAGATTGAATTCGAATTCAAGATCCATGGATCTAACACTCTTCACGGTGATGGCTTTGCCCTCTGGCTAACAAAACAACGCGCCGTCCAAGGTGACGTTTTCGGCTCCGTAGACCGCTTTGACGGCCTCGGAATCTTCTTCGACACCTACAAGAACAATCGCCCTGGCACCGTCTTCCCTTACATCATGGCTATGGTCGGTGATGGCAACAAAGTCTACGATAAGTCCAATGACGGCAAAGACAACGAGTTCATGGGCTGCTCTGCACGTGGAATCCGAAATGCCAACATCGCAACGAAGGCACGTCTTACATACTTCCAGGACAAGAGCCTGAAGCTTCAAATCCAGTACAAGGCCGAGGATCAATGGGAGAATTGCTTCGAGACTGATGAGCCGCCGATGATCCCTTCCGTCGCGTACCTCGGATTCAGCGCCGAGACTGGAGAGCTTAGCGATAACCACGATATTATCAATGTCCACACTAAGAACCTTTACGATACTAAGTCCCGTGAGACGGCGAACACTGGCGGGAGCCAGGGCAAGAAGGATTCGTACAAGAGCAAGACGGATTTCAAGAAGAAAGATCCCAGTGGTAGTGGTAGCTGGACTTGGTTCTTTTTCAAGGTCTTATTGTTCTTTGGTTTGATTGGTGGGGGATATTTTGGGTATACGGCATGGAGAACGCAACAGAGAAGAAGTCACAGATTCTAAGCGGAAGAAGTTGATGGGCCTTCGACTGTGAGAGGTTGAATAAGCGAGGTGGAAGTGCTGAGGCCGCAATTGCGAATGTAAACAGAAATCTCCTGGTGATAGTTCATGAGAATGCTATGAAAGAGGGTACGAAGGAATGATGAAGCTACATTTCCGGTGTGTATACCAAAACCGAAGAGGAGCGAATCCATCGTTTATCAAACAATCTCCCTGGGGGTTACCGAAGTGAGTTTGTATGTACAGGAGACTTGATTTCTGAAGTCTCTCGCTTAATATTGTTACGTATGTACTTCTACGTATCACACGCGTGTAAGAAGATCCATCTACTACTCCATCCCTAGTAAGTTCTCTTCTCGTGCAAACGTCACAAAACCATTCCCTTCCCAATTATCCGCGTTCCTCTTACAACCCTACCCTCGCACTCATAAATAAATACGTCCCCTCAACCAGCACCCCCACTCCCCATCCTGAATGTACTCGATACCCGTATTTAGGTGGGGGAGTTCCTGCTTTTGAGGGGGATATGAAGTTTTACATTTAGGTTTGTCTGGTGCCGTAGTGAGGGTCCGGCTCAATGGTGTTAGTTGGGAGTTGGGATGAGATGCAGATAAGCATTGCAATATCATAGTCTTTTCAGTCGTTCCATCTAACTTCGTTATCGGGTGCCCATGAAGTACGGAAATCCTTCTAAGCATTTGCAAAGAAAAAGGCTTATTCAAGCTTCTCAGACACCTTAGCCCCTGAATTCACCATTTTGGCTCTCCCTCCTATCTCCTACATACTGCCAACCTTCATACGAGCCCGAGCCCTCATCTCAACTCACTCCCTAGCCGTAACGCTCACATCCCGCATTCCCTCCACCGTCTCTGGAATCCCATCACTCTCCTCCAACCTCCCAAGGTCTTCTCGTTCTCCGGCTACGCAAAATACGCGATGGAATACCTCGTCGGTCTCCCTTACTCCCCCGCCGCATACGTAACCCTATGTACACCACTTCTCGAGCATCCATTCGTGGAGATCGATAGCGCATCACCAACATTGATTATCGCGCAGTTTGGTAGCGGCTTGACGTATCGCCACTACTAGTCTTCAGTGACGAGGGCGGGTAGGAAGATTTAGGTGGGGGTCAGCGATAAACCACTTTTTACGGGGCCATAAAACGGTCTCGATTCTCGGTTGTTTGTGGATGTCTAACCTCGAACTCCCGGATCTTCTCGAGTACAACTTCTAGATTATATGGAATTAAACCCGAATCATGCCAGGCAGACATAATAACCCTCCTCTTAAATGTACGAGTCCTAATATCCTGGAAGTCGTCAAGGAAGTCAGTTCGGGTATACGTGACATCCCCAAATTGTGTATGACCGTGAATCGCTTCCGGGTGCCAATGCTTCTCTTGTTGAAACACCTTAACATCGAGAGGTTGAAGGAGGTGGGTTGAATGAGGAGGTAGTTGGAAAGGGATGATTTTAGACTGCCAACAGTATGCCAAAAAGTTGTCTGTCATATGCGAGCCATGGCCATCGAAAATTAATAAGCGCCATTGCCCTTTTGTCCTATAGTATAATTAGTAGGGTATTATTTATTTTAGAGTACGTACTTCCTATACTTACTTCGATAAAAAATTTTCAATAAAACCATCTCGCCTCTTAAGAAATGGGCTTATGTCGAAGGACTTGCCACCTATCTCAAAGTCGGTGATACAATGCAATTCATCGGTAATTCCACAAAGCCTCTTCCCACGCAAGGATTTATGCTTACATTCAGCGCTAGGCAATGAGGACGGCGATAGTTGTCGCGAAGTCCTTGACATGTTTATTCCCATGTACATGACTACCTTGGAAATTCTTGCCGAACATGATCTCATCAAGAAACTCAACGCCCCAGTATTCAATATTAACACCCTCACGCTTCTTCTTGTCAATTTCCTGCAAAATGACGCAAGTGACTTCGACGTTGAAGGCTAGGAGATAATCGTCAGAGCTGCTGATAAATTTGGAGTCGTGATAGATGTCAAACCATATCTAATTCCAGTTAGTGAAGAAGATATCACGAGCCTCAGGGAAGGGAATAAGTGAGTGCTTGGGTGATATTAAGGCGTATGAGAAATTTTTGGAGAAGCAGTGCAACTGGACAACTTTGGTAGGCCCTTCTCCTAGAGCTTGTTACAAAAATATCATTTGAGTACTAAGTACTTAACTAGTATGCCAAATTTTGGAAAAGCCACAAGGGAGGGAAGAACTATGATATCTCGCAAATGAATCGCAGCGAGAGAAGGCAATATCAATATTGACGAGATAGCTTAGATCGATCTTAGAATGTGAGGGTGAGATTTTGTTCTTTAGGGGGGGGGGTTCTCGCCTTAGTTGCTTGTCAACAAACCTAAGTATGAGTTGTTAGGTGGAGAAGCTCTCACAAAACCACTGCACAACTCAACAACTTGACACAAACTCGAACTCGACAAGTAAACTCTTAGACCTATTAGGAGTGCTGGCCCGGAGGCAAAGTATGGAAATGAGGATATCTTGGCGCTTCAAACATGATTTCATGACGTTCGTTCATCTATCTTCTAAAATAAGATAACATTCCTTCATTCATCAAAATCTTGGGACAAATCCTCATCTTTGGCGCTCTTCTTACCCTAAATTGCTGGTTCCGGAAGCTCTGGAAGCTCCAATAACTGTAGTCTTAATTCATGATAGCCTGTAGTTTCCCATCATGCTCCCATAAACATAGCCATTTGAGTAACCTCTAAACACTAAGAGTTAACTAAATCCTCATAATTGCTCTCATTCTCGCAGGGTAGCTTATCAAGGAGGACCCCTAACCATGAATTTGAATTCTTCTCCCTCTGTTGATAGCTACATCTCTACAACTCAAATCTTTTTCGGAGTGACTCTCATTCTTCTCGTTTGTTGTTCTTCCTTTGGGCCTAGACTTTTCTTGCTGTGATACTGGCGTGGATTTTGTCCAGTACGAGGTAGCCAGGAGTGCTCGTGAAAGATGAAGCATGGTGTTTTGAAATTTAATGATCTAAAGGTGATATTTTGAGAAAGTGAAAAATAGCTCGAGAAAGAAAGGGATAACTCCTGCCTTAAAGCTGTGGCTGGTACCCCGCCTTCCATTTCTTCGCTCTCGTTACATGCAAAGCGGATAGTAGCGTGAACAGCTCACACATGGACCAGTTTCGTGCCACCGGAACGGAACGTTGTCGTGCCACTGCATCAAGCCACGATTTTCCGGTCTCGCAGCGGTGTAAAGTGTGGTGAAGCAATTATCTCAACCAATTGAACTATATGAATTAGAACCTCTCTGTGTATTCTTTATTCTAGAGTAGTAAGCTCAAACAGCCACCTCTGTATCTGCAACCATATCCCCATCTACGAAATTGACTGAGTAGATAGTATTCGCAGGAAAGACCCGAAAGGCATAAAATATTCATTGACCTTACTTCTTACCTTGGTCAAGACTTTAGCAAGGTAGGTTCCATGTCTCGTTCTCTCGTGAAGGTGAGTTTGGAGAGATTACCTGTACTATTGCCAGTTTTAAAACATAGCTCAGAATCATATGGATGACAATACGCCAGGTTAAGCTTCCACTATCACTAGTGTTACATAAGTGTAGACTAGGATGGGTGTGAGGACTATAAGCGTCACCACCTCAGTGAAGATCATCTCGAAAGTAGCGTGTATGAAGAAAAACACAAACCCAGAGAGTAGCTGTGGGTATCTAGTTTTGGCGAAAGAGAGGAAGTATGTAAGAAGGAAAGAAGCAATGGTGGAGTTCGTAGGGTTTCAGGTACGGAATATCTCACAGATATACTGTCATTACCAAAGCAGAGTTTCGGAGAAGTGTAACTGTATTCGACCTTTTGTAGGCCCCTACAGACGAAATCGCACTTCGTCTAAGAAGCTAGACCAAATTCACCATCCAAGGATGAACTCGACATGGGTATCGCTCCGTGGTCCTTGTGGTATCTCACTAGAGAGAAAATTAACCTAGAGGCAATGTATATTTGGATATTTCGTACTGAAAGCTGACATGTTCCCAGCTCACCCCATGGATACCTTGTCAAAGTAATTCTGCTTAAGGTGGGACCAATTTTTTCTCCGAGTGCCTCAGCTATTAGCACTACCCACAGCTCGATTACTTCTTCTCAACATTAGAATGAACGGCACCACCAGCCATATCCGCTCCACGAGTTTTTCTGATAATAGCGACAGTAGAGTGTGTTGCAACAGGGTGGATTGGGAGCATTGCAGGGCCCTGTTTTGCATCAACAATTAGATATGTCTCGGCCCGGAACCAAATCATGGAAAGCGAGGGAGAACTTTCCATTCTGGAAACCCCAACAAACCACTTCGTTTTCAGAGCGCTGGTCGAGGATATGTGCCTGATTGAAGTTTAGACAGAGAATTAATTGAAGTGTCGTTAACAACTGCGTTGCTCGTAGACGTGATACTGGGGGTATATACGTACAGAGTTTGGAGACAGCTGCTCGCGCTCTTGAAGGTCTGTCGTCGGGGCTGCATGGACGGAAATACCTGCTGCAAGAGCAAGGAGGAATATTTTGAGCGCAAGCATCTCTGTAGACTGGAATATTTGCAATGTGTGCACACCCTTGTTGACAAGTCGTGGTATGGATCAATAAGCAAGCAGACGGGCAGAACACTGGGGCATAGGTTGTTTAAGTATTTCGCAGAAATGGAGGGTCCAAGATCTTGTGATGATGCAAGAGCTAGATCTCACTAGGCTTCGGAATACCTGACGTGAGAATGCGGGGAAGTGTAACTCAGTGTGATGCTCGTTAGGTAATGTCCCAAGCAAGAATTAAGACAGAATTTTGATTTGTAGGGCTTTCCTAGTAGCGTTCGTTAGGATTACCGGGCATTTGAAGCTTGAGCAGTTCTTTATCGGTGGAAATAAAGGTCGGATATATTGTTTCGTGAAAACACATCTTTACTTTGCGGAAAGGGGGGGCGGATCACATGACCTTTTAGGCCATGAAGATCAGCATTACTAGCACTAGTATTACTGTCACGGGACAAGGGATACCCCCCTTTGGATTTCAAATGGAGCCAAATCGGTGCCTGAGGAGCCTACCTCTGTCTGTGTATATATAGCTTGTCTGAGCCCCTGAATTGAGCTCGGCAGAGCGTTCTTCACCACCCATTTACTACGTGACATCAATATATATAGGCTTCCGACCTTTTGATATTTGACCAGATTTTTCCGTTCCCAATTGAGCTTCTCATCTAGTTGCGGCAACTCCCTAATTCCCCGTCTTGTACATGTATGGGATGCGATCACTCACCTAACATTTCCCTTTGACCACCATCCAATATTGTCCACACAATGCTGCACACCATTGCGATAATTGGATCCCGCCTAGCATGGAATCAGATCGGGCCACCAGCAGAAGAACGCACAGGACTCGGTATCCACGCAGGGAAAGATGCCACCAGTAGAAGATGTCTTACGATCTGTAGCACGGATGGCCAGGAATTGATTATACAGTCGCGAGAGTGGATATCATAGTTGACGGGATGAGAAGGAAGCTGTAAGTAGGAAGCACCATGGAATGTAAAAATGAGTTGGATCGATTGATCTTGGTCCAAGTTCTTGGGGGGGAAATTAATCAACCGAAAGAAATTTTTGGGATATGTTAAAAAAATTCCAATATTATGCAGCTGAAAGAGTGTAAGAGCAAGCTTCGTGAGGGGCATGATGTGGTGTTTCGGCTATGGTCGAGCTGATCAAGGTCACGAGTAGGAAATGAAAAGCTACAGGGTGTATTTTGATGTCCCGCGATCAGACATCGCGAGGGAGTAGTCTTTTGTGTAAATTGTCCTCGCGCATTAACAATGCTTAGATAACGTTGGTTCGCTTCTCTTTAGTGACGAACCAGCTGACAGAGTTTCAACCTTTCTACTTCCAAGTCGAACTACTTCTTGCTGACCTCCTCAAACCTCCATCCCTCTTTCCAATATTCCCAGGTTCTACTCAAATTGTGGAGTAGCTAGTTTGTTCTCCTCGCAGTATCCTTTGTAACAATGAGAACCTGGACAGCAGTTTCGTTGAGGATTTGCCGCCCCTGGAATCCGGGCTTAGTTTGATATCACGTGAGTAGTTTGTTCTTCTATTTGCATTGAAAAAAGTAGAGAGGGGATATGCTAGCAAGATGGCTATGGAAGAGAAAAGAGAGAGTGAAATTCTACCGATTTGGTGGGACGTCTAAAGATCCATTCATATCTTGTAAAAGGAGTTCGTTGATTTGAATTCCCATTACCGCGCTCATGCCAATAGTAATAGTGGCAAGGCGAAAATATCAGGAGAGAAACATGACAGCAGTGTTGTTTGCCTTATCTAGAAGTTCCAAGGCTAGGTTCAAGGGGGTAAGTGAAAAATCTGGGTTGTGATGAGGGTGGAAAAGCACGATCTCGATCAATCCTGCATTGCTGATTGTCAAGGCTTGGTAAAGCTAATGTTGACATGGAACTTGCCAAAGAGAAGAATGAAAGTATGCAAATCGGGAAAAAAAGGTTGTGAGGTATTGTAGAGGATTTCTGACTGAAGATTGACGGATTAGTGTAGGTGGAGTTATATGTGAGTGGTCTGGCTGCAGCTGTGCGGTCATATATTCTAGACGAGAGGACTAGCTAATTAGTCGTCTAGGCTTAGATAGATCTTTCACGCACTTGTGCTATGCGACAGTCGATTCACTAGGGCAATGGGGGAGTAGATACATGTCAGAATAAGCTCAGAGAGCTAACCGAGATATCTATTTGGACGTATTAGTGCTAAGGAATATGATGCCACTCATTCATTTTGGTAACAGCAGGGTATCACCAGTTAATCTCAAAATTTCTCTAAGTAAAAACATAGCGTTCATCACGACTTCCCTGTCTCACGTCTCCCTACCCCAAAAATTCAAAATTCTCCCCCACAAGCCCTTCACTAATCTTCCACAACCTCTCAGCTACCTTCTCGTCCCTGGCATACGGCGCGCACTTCTCCATCGCCACATTTCCATCAACCAAATAACTCCCTCCCCTCCCCTCGAGTTTCGGGTCAAAACTAGCAATAACATGTGTGGCGGCGCCCTCTTGCAGCGTCTTCCACGTCATCGCGTCACTATCAACGAACTCGCCCTTGTCGTTCTTCCATCTCATAGCGACCATCATGGGCTCGGGCATGTGTTTGAGAAGTTGCGTTTGGATACCACCTGGATGGAGAGCAAGGGCTGTAATCTTGGTGAGTTTGGCGAGCGAGGTAGCGAAGAGGACGTTGGCGGTTTTGGACTGGCCGTATGCTCCGCCGATGTCGTATTTTGTGCCGTTCTGGAGATTGTGTTGGTATTTTGATACGATTGTAGCAGGGGTGGTGTTAACACATACAGAGTATCCGAGGTCTTCAAATTTCAGATCACTCAGCCAATGAGCCTCGCTGCTGACAATGATAACTCGTCCCCCATCTCGCACCTTCCCTGCCTTGAGGAGAAGATTGGTGAACAGGAATGGTCCCACATGATTGATCATGAGCTGCATCTCTACGTCCCCGTTCACTTCCTTAGCCTGCTCGTACGGGCAAGCCATGATGCCAGCGTTGTTGATAAGTACGTCTATCTCGGTCACTTCAGTTGCTGCCTTGCGGATCTGAGATAACGAGGAGAGGTCAAAGGTCAAAAGACGCGTATTCAGTGATGGGTGATTGGCGAGGAGCGTGTCTTGGACTTTGGTGAGTGTTGCAATAGAGCGTCCCGCGAGGATCAGGAGACCAGGATTGTGAGGCGCTATTGATGCAATAAATTCATTGCCTAGATTGCATGGAGCAACACCAGTGACGAGTACTTTCTATGTCAGGGATAGATTTATATGACTTCGGAAGACAGTGATGCTTACCAGTCTTGCCTTTGATTTGCTCTGAGAAGAGAGCTGCTACCTCGTTTGCTATAGTCTTTGCATTGAAGACGTGTTCAGACATATTGATTCTGTTCTCTTGGGTCAGATATGTAGGAGAAGATATCTTGAAAGACTAGTCTAGGTGTAAGAGGATTTGATAGTTGTTATCAATTATTGTTCTGCTGAATGATGTGCTATGTCATTCATACCCGCAGGCACAGTGGTCCTACTTATAACCGTAGAGAATTTGTACCAACGGTGCAAACAACATAGTCTGTGCGGAGGCAAACAGCAAAATCCCTCTCTCCTGGCAGTCTTTTCTACGCCGCAGCCCCAATTTCGAGCCATGCCAGCCTAGAAGTGTCTCCACAAGCATGAGATCTGGCTATTGAATGATTGAGAAGATCCCTGGTACTGTTTGCACCGTTGGTGTAGAGTCTCTACGGTATTGCCCATCTCTATCTCTAGAATAGTACTATAGCTTGACAGCGGGGCAACGGAGCTAAAAGAACAGTGTTGAGGCATTGTATCTTAAATTCCATGGAATTATAAATTTCGGCTTTAGCTCCTTCACCGGCGTGAACAACCTATCGGTGATAAATAAATAAGGGAACCAAGCCACACTTGCAGCTATGGCCTAAAGTGAACCACTCCTTGATTGGTGGACATAGTTGAGGGTGGGGCGTTTACTTCCTCTTCCTCAGCTCGGGTCCTCTATCTGCGATATCAAAAGAAAACAAGGTGATTTCTGAATCGACTCTACTTGCTCGAAAAGAACGAAATAGAAACCCCAATACTCTCTATTCCATGCTTTCTCGACAGGACTAATTGCATTTCCCTGCAAGCGGACCACAAAATCCTCGAGAACCCACGGGAACAAGATAAAGCCAACCGCATGAAATCGAGAACGATCGTATCGTAACCACAACAAACCCTTTCAAATGGACACCAAATTATGGCTGCAAAAATGACTGTGAAACCAACAGCTTCTCTTCGGTTCGCTGCCTATTAGGCTCCTAGACTACAGGGCTACAAGCGACGGGGACCCAGCCACATTAGGACATGGGAAGGAGATATAAATTTAGGTTCAAAATGCAGGTAGATAGGCATATGCTGATTATAGAAAGGTCATAGATGGGTGATCATGTTTATGAGCGTACCCATATAGGCGCCAGTATTGGCGACATTAAAGTCCTGCCTGATTGTAAGTAGGATGAAAGGAGAAGAGAGCGCTTAGAAACTTTCATGCTTGTTGACATAATCACGAGTCTTGGTCCATATGGCTGTTATTAGCTACCAATATAGGTCGAAAGGTGACGGAGACCGTTTCTCTACCATTCTAGATGGACTTCCGTCATTCTCTGGCCTCATAACCACTCACGGAACCATACAACTCTGTTCTAAATTGGATAATACTAGGCAATGGAAAGTAGGCTCAATATATAGAGAGCTCGTAAAGAAGAGTATGTAGCTTCCTACTGAAACCTATCAAGCTTCAAATACCCTGGAATAATACCATAGCACAAAGCTCTGTAATCATCGGTAAAGGTAAACGGCGACAGAGTTCACTTGACACCCTTGCCTTCTCTCCGCCTTCCTCGCACCATGTCAAGGAGCAAAGGAAGCCAAGACACATATCCATCTGGTGGACTTCGACCAGCGCGCCACAGCGATGAAAGAAATCGTTACCCAGGCCAATCCTTCATGGATATTCGCACTATTCCCACATCGTCTAATTACATTGAACGATTGGTGTAATTCGAAGCGATAACCGCATCCAAACGCGGGTTAACTGTGTAAGTTGGGCCGCCTGCTCGACAGCATAATAGACGAATTGATCAATTTGAAGATGCCTGGATATGGATTTTCAAGAGATGAAACTAGATAATGATGGAATGTCCTGAATGCTATAGGGGTGAAAGAACTGTCTTATATACCTCGCAGTAACAAGACAACAAAGTCATCGAAGCCGTTCAATAATAACATTGGAGCCTTGGTCATTTCGCTGTCAAGAATGAGCGTGAGCTTACCCGATACTCATCCTCCCTGGGGCCAGACAAGGAGAAGGGCATGTTTCATGATTCGGCCTGCTTCTAATAATAGGAAATCAGAACCACGAAACACTCCTTGGATATGAAACTGACACAAAGGGTGAAGAGTTGGTGACGAATAGGGTTATACCTGCTCGACATTCGCGCCACCTTTCCTCGCTGGCCGACCGTCTTGGCCTATCAATATCGTAAAACCGAATATCATCTGCTTTCAGAGTAGCTTTGTCGGCAGCAAGCTCTTGGGGGTATGGGGGTATGTCTGATCCATAAAGGAAGATGATTGTTGTTCATCTTTATATTCGAGGCCTTGTCGTAATGTCGGTGTAGGAAGAAGACGCTGGCAAGGTTGCGGTTTGTCGTTGGAGATATTCATGGAATCATGGGAATCAGGAATTCAGCGATGCTTAGTCAGGGTTCCGAGGATCTGCCGGGTGTGTGACTTGTGAGTTGTTGGCCCTTCTCGATACGAAGTATGGAGGAGATGCTTCCGCAAAAGTTGCAGGTTGAACAGAGGCAATGATGTCCAAGACTCGACGAAAATACACGAAACGAGTCCAATTTGGGGCAATCGTGCAATGTTCGCCAAGGAAGGCCTCTTTAAGCATATTATCCTCTGCGTTGTGTGAACGCGATGCTATTATCGATGAACTATCTCGACGGTCGACCACCCAGAAAATGCTTCGGTGCCGAAAGGTAGTCGAGGTCGAAGAAAGTATGCAGGGTCAGAAATAGGGGTGCACTTAAAAGAGAATCTGGGGTCAGCATTTGTACCATTCCGCTATTTGTACCATTCCGCTATTTGTACCCCTATTCTGGTAATACTGCTACGGCAGCAGAAATAGGAGGCACTTAAGTTGCCCGAAGGCGGAAATTCATCTGTACTGTACTGTACTGTACAGTACCATTCCGCTATTTGTACCCCTATTCTGGTACTACTACTACGGTAGCAGAAATTGGAGGCACTTAAAAAGAGAATCTGACCTCGGCACCAAAGTTACCCGAAGGCGGAAATACATTTGCACTGTACTTGTACTGTGTATAGTACTATTTCGCTATTTGTACCCCTATTCTGGTCCTGCTACTACTGTCGGGTACTGTAGCTTACAGGGTCGGGTTCGGCTCTAGTATTTCATCCGAAGGTGTACTCGTTCGATTGGCTCACCCAAAACGAGTACCGTTCATTTCGCGATCCCTTCCAGGTGAGTTCGTATCATCTTGCTCGTGTACGAATCGTGATTTTTTAAGGTTATCCCATCTACTAAAATCTGAACACTTCCCTAGCTAGGTGCCGAAATACTACGGCTCCGAAGAATGCACGATTGAATAACCACGCCTTATATATACCTGCTAGTATATATATAGTCTCTTTAATCTAATTTCTATACGTTAAATCAACTACAACTAAATGATCGTTACACCCTCCTCCTCTATACTTATAAGCCTCGATCATACTTACGAGAGAGATAAGGTATACTTTACAGTCTTTATTATTATCGTTATAATTAATAGTACTCGTAATTACTTGAGACTTTAAAATCTATAACCTTGTCCTAGTAGGGCTAAGGCTTGAAATCTAAAAGCATCTGAATAGCCGAATCTCGTATCTAAGGAATAATGATATTATTTAGACGTGTTATTATCGAGGCGAGATTATAAAATGTCATGGGTGCAGGTTTATGACTCGTTCCAAGGTTACAGAGACAATCTTGGCGATCGTAACCTTACGTACAGTTCGTCCGTTCAGTACTGTACAGACCCACAACGGAACCGGTTGGTTCAACCGTAACCTTGCCTGTGTGGCTTGTGGTGGTCGTGTGGCATGTTGCCCAAGGTGGAAGCACCGCTCGAGAATCGAGACCACTCCAGCGATTACCATTCTCCGTGGCAAACTGCATGAGATAACGGTTAAACAGCATGATATAAACAATATGAAAAGATCTCTCGGCCTCTCTCGTTCCAGTTCAACTCTGCCTCCAGCTAAGAAACCGTCGGTTGTCCGCTACTCGCAAACGTACAGAGGCTCGTGTGATTCGATGTCAGAATCATGCGGCGCAGCGTTAATCCCATCGACTCCGCTTCCAAGAGAATACCCCCCGGATGTGCGGCAAGTATTTTCACAAATTCACAATCAGGAAATCTCACAGCAAACGGCCGTTCTTGGAAGGGATACCAGGAAAGCGTCCAGCCCCGTTTCCATTGGGGGCTCTTGATTCATGCTGATGCTCAAGATGAAGGTAATTTTGAAGATGGCCGAGAAGTGGATTCGCCCCGTGGGACTCTGGGACTCTGGGTACATTAGCGACCCGAGCTGCTTACCGACCGCATAAGGAAGCCAGCTCGCCGAGGCCAGCGTGGCAGCAGCGTCTAGGTTTGCTTGCGAGGGACAATTTCAAGAAAAGGTCCTTTACCCCGGTTTCTGCATTTTAGAACAAACAAGGCGGTCTGTGAAGCGGATATCTCACCTGGGAATCATCTGGAGCCTGGAGGATCAGTTCTACGCGAATGCGAAAACCCGAGATATCATATAGGGACTGCCCACGGAGTCAGAGGCCTTCCACTTCGAAACCCGCTAGTTCCCCGGTTCGCGTTTGCAATTGGAGACCTAAATTCTCCGGTGATAGCTCAGGAGTCAGGAGTCAAGCGACTTCCTGGATCCACATCCAATGTGACCCGTCAACTACGGAGGTAGGGTTGTTGAATACGGAGTATATCGTTATACTCCGTATAATTATAATGTAGCCCTATTGTTTCTATTTATATAATATCGATCATACTCTAATTATAGGCTTATTTTTATGGATAAATCTAGTATTGTTTAGCATAAATACGACCTAAAACTCCACCCAAAACCCTCTATTATCTGTCATGCTTTATAATACCATTCCAATAACCCTACTATTCCACGAAGTATATCAACATCAAAATCCATATTACAGCAGTGTTATAATTTCGGATTATTTCTTTCTCTACATCCAGCAACACCTCCTACTCAAGAGCCTCTCTTTTTGCAGGATCGATACCTTTCCCTCCATGCGTATGCCTCGTAGTCCAAGAAAGACACTCCTCATAAAGCCTGCATTCGAGGAGGTGAGGTTTGGTGGTAAGGGTATTCCATGCCCTTTCTCGGTGGCAAAATCGAGTCCTTGCCTAAGGTACCTTATCAGTATGACCAGGAACCTTGATTCTCTCGAAAGCGGCAGCGACGGCGCGATCAGTACTTCGGTTGTGTCGAGCAGGAGGGATGGTACTGTAGTAGAGTACGTGGTGTTGTATTCAATTATGTACAGGATTAGATCGAGAGCATAAAAGATTTTGCTATTACTGGTTTAAAATCATGTGATTTTTCGCCTTGCATCCCAAGGGCCCCCCTGTATAATATATAATCCATAAGACTCCTTGAAGTGTTATACTACGATTATATGTATCGCCCATGGCAAATACGTAAGTAATATTCAGCCCCGACCGCCAACTCCCACGCCTGCGGCCCAAGATAGGCAGGCAACCCCATAAAAACCTTCTCACATCGAGCGTCGTTGTTCTTGGCAGCTCCTCTGATTCCTTAGGAGAGAAAAATGAGACGCCGATCCTCAACAGGCTTGCATGGCTTGATTTTGATGCTGCGCTTCATCCGGATGACCCCACCGACCCGTCCCGTTGAAATAACCTTGACTCCGCTCTAAGTAGTGTCTCGTGTCTGTGTACCGTACGCATTGTACTCCGTACAGAAGCTTGCTTGTCTTCTCCCTTTGTTTTAGTCTCTTTCTCTTCTCCAGTTTTGCTGCTCGACATTCAAGGCTGATCTCTTTGGTTATTGGAGTCGGAAACTTGTGCTGCTTCGACAATTCCTGCGTTGATGCTATTCCGGACAAGCATCAGCCTTCAACCTAACGACACTCCTTTGACCTGATCCCTAACCCTCCCGGTATCCTTTCTTCAACGCAGTCGGCTTCTCGTACCTTGCTAGACTCTTTATTTCTCGTGCTGGGCTTTCGTAACTTCCTGCCGGGTCTTCCGAAATTTATATCGACCTTTAGGAAATAAGTAACTTGGTAGCAGAGAAGGCCACAAATAGCGGGAAAGATCTTAAATATGGCTGCCAACATGACTATAGCTTACGAGGAGCCGGAGTGGAACAGTGCTCCAGCTTGGAAACTTCCTGGCTGGGCAGAGCCAATTGTGAGGACACCGATTGGACTTTGGAAGCATCTCAGCTGACACTCTTGAAAGATGGTAGCCAGTATTTTAGTTGGAGCCATGATCATCAATCGGAGGAGAGGATACCGGATCTTCCAGCGAAACACCCAGTATAATTTATCGAACGATGATACCGACTCGACGCGGTCCTCGGATGACTTGCTTGCTAGGGATTACATGATCGACAGTGACGCGGACAGTACAGAATATATGTCCACCATGAAGAATCCTCCGAAGAAACGACGTCTTTGCGGGATAATATTGTACACACCAAATACCTCGAGATTCGCGGACCACTTCCATAGCAGAATCATGCAACGATTTCCATTTCTGATGGAGATGTTTTATTGGATCATCACATATGCTTTCTACCGCTGTACGAGCGTTCTCTCCAATGCTCTATTCTCGGAAACAGGAATTTGGGATGTCGCGCAAGACCACGGATTGGCAGTTTTGGAGTTTGAGCAATTCTCATGGTTGAGCTTCCTGTGGCCCGTTCATGAGCGTGATGTCCAGCAATGGTTCATGCATGGCCATCAAACGTTCTTGACCGTTCTAAATCGCTCATACGCTCTGATCCATATCCCAGGAACTGTTGGGTATGTTTGAGATGTTGACTGACGAAAATGCTCCACTAACACTCGACAGCTTCATTGCGTGGTACTATTACGCAGCCCCGTCCTTCAACACTTTCGCAACAGTCCGACGAACGATGACCCTTACGAACCTCTTCGCATTCATAATTTTCATCTTCTACCCTTGCATGCCACCAAGGCTGCTTCCACAAGAGTATGGGTTCCTGGACAGTGTGGGACACAACAACGCGCAAAGTGTGTGGATGAGCGGGAAATATGTCAACGCTCTGGCAGCTATGCCCTCGATGCATTTTGGATACTCGTTCTGCATTGCCTGCACACTTCTGTACCACTCGGGTATTGTCCGCAAGACACTTGAGCCTGGGGAGCAGCGCAAGTCCAAGCCATGGGCCATTTTCTATCTCCTTCTCGCGGTGGCATATCCGGCTTGGATTCTCATCACCATCATCGCCACCGCGAACCACTATTATCTTGACGCCTGCATGGCGTTCTTTGTGGCAATAGCCGCATTCCTTTGCAACCAGATATTTTTTGTAATGATGCCTCTAGAGGATTTGCTTCTTTGGTGTTTAAGGCTCGAAAAGCCAATTCCTACCACAGGAAATGCTGCCCGAAGGAGAAATATGGCGTAGTTCATGTTGATTTTTATAGCGTAGCATTTGGAACAGGAGTTTAGACGTCCGAAGGGACTTCTGTAAGTGATATTGCATCGATCCTTGGTACCTGGACCAGGATTTGGCGTTCATGTGCTGGGGAGGCAGACTGGAAATTGATTTATTGATATGGCCTGATCTGGGTTAACTAGAGGTTCAAATAAGGTTCTGAATATATACGTACCGAGACGATGATGCACAATCTATTTGCCGAGCCACTTTCTACGATTCACCGCCTTCAGAGTTGTTGAAGTTGGAGTTGAAGTCACTTACCTAAGTGCCTGATCCATGGGATCCACTTTTTAATGACAGGAGCTTAGACGACTCACGTGATATTCAGGCACATTCGTTCCTGGCGCAACAAAACACCTAGCTGTCTCCAACCTCCGTCTGACACTTCCCCCGCCACTCTTTTATCTCACTTCTGGAACATATTTATTAGTCTCCCCATTGACCCTTTTCAAAGGTTGCGATCCAATCTTCGACAAGATCCTCTTGCGACCCGATTCAATTCTTATTTCAACGAACATAAACAATGGCAGACGCTGGCGACTCCCATGAAACTGCGGCAGAAGATTCTGGAGATATTACAATGGGCGGAGAGGAAGCTGTAGCTGAAATTGAGGGCGTTGCCGATGTGACTGCTGGCGACGATGCACTTCCTTTCCAAGATGAAGCTATGGAAGCTGTTGAGGAGTATCCTCAGCGCGTCACCTACCTCGACTACCTGAAAAGTCCTACAATTGGGTTGCTAGTTGGACAAGGCGATGAACAAGCACTTCTCACGGCGCATCAAGCTCTGCTCGTGAAGAGCCCATGGTTTAAGGAAGCTTGCGACAAATTCGCCGATGGGGTTTCGGTAAGCATAGGTGGTTCGATTTCAACATGACATCAATTGATGTCATAACCAGGAACGATCAATTGACCTCATTGACGAGAATCTTGATGCTATTGGATGCTTCCTCGAATATCTCTACACCGGCGACTACTTCCCTCGCAAGGTTGCAGGCTCCCGTGATCTCGAGCGTGACCCAACTACTCCCGAGGTTGATGAGACTGGCCACCAACTTCTTAAGCATGCTCGCGTCTACACACTCGCAGATCACCTTAGCCTCCCAGGCTTGAAATCGCTGGCTTCGAGTAAAATCCACTGCGTCAACTCGACCGCCAAGGGCGAGATCGCGTACGCAAGATACGTGTATGCTCACACGAAGCTCGAAGATTCAGCTATTCGTGCGCCTGTCGCCAACTTCTGGGCTACCAGATCTCACACTCTCCGTGCAGAGGCCGAGGACGAGTTCCGTTCCATGTGCTTGGAATTCCCACAATTCGGATACGACGTTCTCAGTAAGTCTTTCGTGCGTAGTTTCCAGCAAAGGGTGTCACTAACTTCATCACAGCCCGCGTCTTGGACGAGAAGCTCCGCAGGGAGAAGAACGAGAAAATTCATCCAACGCCCGGCAGCTCCCGCAAGCGCGCCCGCCAGTAGACCATCCTTCCGCAACTATAAACCAACCTTTGGGCTTCGGCTCTCACTACTGGAGTACAAATTTCTGTCGGTTTTTCTTTGTACGGTACCAATTCCTTCTCGCAAGATTCTCATGGGTCGCCCTTTCTGTTGTACTACTTCTCTGGATTCGAGGTGTAAGGTTTTTCCATACACAAAAGATACACTACAGAATTGTTTCGAATATACAAGAATTGATGACTCGCCAGGCGTTGGATGGGAAAGGGGGGGAAATATAACTTGCAGGCTGTTGCAGGCTGGCTAGTAGGATGGATAACTCGATCCCTTTTTGTCTTCTTCTTTATATGTGTAACAACAGAAAACCAAACTCTTTCCGTGCTAGCAGTAGCGGACACATAATCAAACAAGATATAATATCATTTATTGCTCAAAGCCAGTGCCAAATGTGAAATCCTTTCTTATGTCACATACGGTGAGCACCTGCTCTGATTGAAGGAGAGACTAGTACATAACTACTCTACAAACACTTAATAGACAGAGGTGCTCCTAGACGGATACAAATTTTAATCTATACAAAGCCATAGGGGTAATAATCCCTCGTCCTATGGAAGACTAGATGAGAGAGTTTCCGGGGGGGGGGGGGGGGGGGGGAAAAAAAAAAAAAAAAATTAAAAAAAAAAAAAAAAAAACAACCAAAAAAAAAAAAAAAAAAAAAATTTTTTAAAAAAAAAGGGGGCCGAACAAAATAAATTT